>DWFO01000679.1:0-18836 GCA_018246595.1 Mimoniades nurscia nurscia
CGGAGTTAGACCCTTAGAACATCGTATAAGTGCATACATACATATGTGTGTATATGCGTACTGGGACGTTATGTATGCAATATGAGTATAATGTACGTGGTTACATACAAGTGTAATATGCAATTTACATTGTGTAATTTTTTTGCGCAATGCGTAATATTTTTGCGTAATGCGTAATCTTTTTGCGTAATTCATAATCTGTTTAGTAAGGTGTGATTAATTACTTCTTAATATAAGGTTATTTCTGTAACGCTTTAAAGAAGTGTTATTTGAAGCAAATTATCTTTCAGACACCTTAAAATTACGTCTTTGAAACTTATAAATAAAATCACCCGATCGAAGTTGCAAATTTTATGTGATTTTTAACAAACGTGGGAGTGTACTATACTATATTCTACCAACTCTACTCTATCAACCGCTATTGGGATTACAGGCGTGATGTTTCGGGGTTACAGGCGCTTACGTTTCACAAAAAAATATTTTTTTAGCCCTAGTTAAGGTTTGTCGAAATACATAACCACTTCACTTGGCTTGAAACGATCCAACCATTAGAAATCCGTTAGTGACCCAGATTCGGATGTGGTCTCATTTACTATGTCGAATGAACGAACGTGAAATGAAAGAACGAGTGTGAAATGAACGAACGAATGAAAAGAACAAATGAAATTAAATGAACGAATAAATGAAATAAACAGTGAATTGATTGAACAAGTAAACGAAATATATGTCAATTTGTGATATAATATAAATATGAGAAACATAATATAGCAAAATTACAATTAGATTATGAATTAATTATAATTAGATAACCTAGTGAATTAAAATTCAGTCTCGAACTCTCAGGTCCTGAAATAAAATCCTGATGCGTTCGTAATTTGTACAAAATTATGAACGTAAAAACCAGGATAACACGCTTGTAATCCCGAAATATGAAGGCAGAGGGTATAGTACCCAACAAAAAATTATGTGCGTATTAATGTAAAACGTCTTGCTGTAAAGGTAAAAAAACATTATAACGTACCCTATACACCAATTCAATTGTTTATATCGTTTTCTAAAGAGTTTGAAGTCTGCCCACACACTTAGCCAACATACCTGACTGAAGCCTAAACTCATCTCTTTCTAAAATGAGATCCAGATCGGACAGTTCAATTATGTAAACCATAATGTTGGTGAAGATAGCATTCAAATTTCCAATCAACTATAAATAACCTCTGTACTGACTAAATTTTAAACTGTAAACACCTATTTTACACCAAGTCGACAAGTGAGTGAAGTAAGTGAGACGTATAAACAAATTATCGAACTCGCACGTTGCGTCAATTACGGTGCCCGGACGCGATAGCGCTAATCAAGCCCGCACAAAAACATACAATGTTTTACCACTAACAGATAACTAAGGGGTAGGCAGAGGAGTGTAGAACTGCCACGATTCACCAGGTATGTTAATAAAATTCAAACAATTTAAAGTAACGTAACGTAACATCACGCCTGTAAGAATTACAGGTAGGCAGAGAGGTTTAACCAGTTACGTTTACGTCCCACTATGGAATAGGTGAACCTATTGACATACACCTGGCAAAGATCCACTACTAGAAAATCGAAATTACAAAAATATAATAGTGCCCGACCTGGAATTTGAACCCAGGACCTCACGATCGGCAGTCACGTTTGCAACCAACGCTACCAATGAGGCAGTCCATCACCCAATATTCAATCAATGTAAGATGTTTAAAACGATGTAGGTATAAAGAGAGAAAATCAGAAACCACCTTTTAATATTCGGAGAGAATCAGTGCATGATAATGCCTTAATAGTCTTAGTTTCATCAAAAATGTATCGAGGTTTACAAAAGCGATACGAAAAACCTCATAAAAGGCTATACGTCTGTTACACAATATAAGAAATGCAGTATGTATAGACGCTTTAATAAAACTTTAAACTTAATTTTAAGTGAAAATAATACGTTGAGGTAAACTGTGAACATACACAATAATTATATTGTTATAAGTAACATTGTGTTTTTATTTTAACCGTTTAGACTAATAGGCGTGAACAAGGAAAATAGCAGGCGATCGTATTTTAATACGGTATTTAACCAAATTGCCTCGAGAATTTTATTGTTTCTGTCCACGGCGACGGTCGGTGACATCGTCAATATTCAAATAATTCATAGCACAAGCAAAAGAAATCAAAGAATTTTACGCGCAAAATTGGAATTGTCAGAAAATACAGTTACAATGTGTGAACATTGTAATAACAAACAACTGTGAATGAACAATGATTAAGAATACAGCAGGAGCCTGTGACGCAGGTATTATGTTAAAGTAGATCCGATTTCATCCCTAAGGACCCTAAAGTACTACTAAGCTACTTCAACTCGAATTTTATATACGGATTGTTCACAAATTCACATCTAAAAATTAATATGTCTCGACGAGATATCTCAACAGCTAAAGGTCAGTACACACTACACTTCAAAAAGCCAAGAGTGAGGAGAAAGGTCAACGAAGAGGCAAATGACCTGCGCTGGAAGAACGGAACAATGTATTGTTTAAATAGCCTTGAGTCTCCTATAAAGCTAAACAATAGCGATAAAAATGATAACAGTACTAGAGCTATAACGATAGTAGGGCTGAATATTTAAGTGTCCTCCGAGTCGTGGAAAGGCTAACGTAATTCCACTCGCATCCGGCCATCCAAGGGCCCGATATTGTTTATCATTAGGCAGATCTCTCGCGATCCGCAACCACGTCAGTACAGAGAGGTTGCGCCATAAAGTAAACATAAATATTTGATATCCCACGAGATAGAGGAAAATTACAACTTTGTACCAAATATAAATTGTAAGAAAAATAGATCCGACGGAAAATATTCGACAAAAAAAATGCTAGGTTATTTTGTCTTGTAGATCATAGAGATATTTCTCGCACATATTTTAAAAGGAATCGAAAACTTGACCAAATGTAATTACTGTCTGAGCTCTTTATATTTTCATCAGGCAGGCCGTGTAGAACTGAAATTTAATATTCTGCGAGACAAGGTAAAATAATGATGTTCAATATTTACTTACATATATCCATCACCAGCTGATACCGGCGACATCACCTGCGTTACTTACGATAATAATGACATATGTTATTTACAGAGAAGGAGCCTTGGCGCAGTAAATGCCCTGGTCGGTTATTGGGAGCAGCTTGGCCAGTGCGAGATGCTGTGCATTGCGATCTTCAACACGCATACCCAGGGTGGGTATTATGAGCAGGGTAGGTATTACCTCCAGGGGAGGCGTATTTCCGACAGTGGGCTGTAATAGGCTGATCATGATAATGATGATAGATAAAAACATTACGAATAAAACCCTTCCGGGAAGGTGTATACGAGTAGGTATCTAACATTAGTGTCTAGAAGTAAAACAAAAAGAATTGACCGAAATCTATGGAGTAGTTTTTGCGTGATGCGCGAACAACGACAGGCCTCTATAATTTAACCGAGTATTGATTGTTTTTCGTCAAAAAAATAATCTATGTAAGTATATATTTCGCATAATATATTAAATAAAAACAACACATGAATATAAAAATTGAGTTATAAAAGAATAGAAACGTCGATGTTGTTCTTCCATCGGAAACACAATCTAACCACGAGCTTAAAACAATAGGATATAGACATCGTTAGAACGACCTGTTTTTTCACCCGACTATTTCGTGCACTATGTTTTTTTAGTTTTTATATAATAGACGCAGCATGATATACGTGTATAGTCAGTTTTTAAATGGTCATAATTAAACATATACATTAAAGCCTATTGAATGTAATTATATATTAGTTATACATAGAAGCCCTTATGAAAATAACACAAATCGTAACTTCGTAACTTAAACAATTCATAGACAGTTGTCCGGTCTTAAGTTAATTTTTTTTTATCGTTACATTTTTGCCGATAGCTTTGTAAATATAGGCACATTATATTAGATTAAAATCAGAATCCAAAAATTAATTTACTTCTAGGTTTATAACCTAAGTAGATTTACTTCGTATTAAATGTCTTGGTAATTGATTAAGAGTTCTGAAAGGAAAGTAGGAGTGATTCAAGGACAAACGACTTTATGAAGCTCACAAACCGCAGTCCGAAGGTTACGTGGATATGACAAAATTTCAATAAAAATGATTGAAAAAAAAATTTTTTTTACGATTTTTTTAAACGCTTAACAAGTCACCATTACAGCAAGTAATATTTAACATAAAATAATTGAGACGTGTCTCCGTTCATAAAAAAAGAATCTGTTTTCATTTATATTCAATTCAGATAAAAGTATGAGTAAGCAGCGCCCCTCGCGGTAGAAAGTCGAAACAAGAATATTAAAATAATAATACTAACGACGAGTAGTCCTTCCGTGCCTCTTAATCAATGTCAAGATGTTATATAATTTTCGAACAGTGAGTCCTAATTTTGGGCTCGTGAAATTTTATTAAATAAAAATTTTTCTTTGAATAACGCGTAATAACTCGGATACAACGGCAAATTATTTAACACTGTTCTAAATAATTGAATATCGAATTATAATAAACCACAAATTAATGATCGTTGGTTATACACATCTCGTGGGATTTATTAACATTCAATAATGTTCAGTAAAATGTATTGCAGGAACCGAATTCTGATTATTGTGAGAATTACAGAAAATTCGTGCCGATGAAACTATACCTCTCATAAACTGAACAAAATGAAAGTTCTAGAAACATCTACTAATGGTTCCATGCCTTAAGATATTATTCCATAAATTAAAAGTATTAATTATCTGACGACACGTGCAAGTGTCCTTCACTTCTCTGCCTACCTCCTCGGAGATTACAGAGGCGTGCTGTAATATTACATTTATAACTATTAATATTTAACAAAATGTCCCTGAATGCCTTAACTCTACTAATACCACAAGAGTTATACTGTACACTATTATTTTATTCATATTTATCTAATATTCTTATTATCTACTGCCTCGTTGGTCGTGTTTGTTGCAAGTGCGACTGCCGGTCGGGAGTCCCGGGCTCGATACCCGGGTCGAACACTACAAAATTTTCTAATTTAGATGTTCTAGTAGTGGTTCGGAGCCTGGATATGTGCCCGATGCCATGGCAATAGGCTCACCACTTATTCCATAGTGGGACGTAAACGTAACCGGTGAAACGTGGGAGTGTTCTGCATTCCTCTGCCTACCTCTTCCCGGATTATAGGCGTGAAGTTACGTTATTATCTACTTCTAAAACGTAATATCACACCTGTAATCCCCGAAAGGTATGGTAGAGGAGTGTAGCACACTCCCATACACACTTATCCACTACTATCTTACACTTACACCCACACAAAACTCTACATACCCTGTTCCTGACAAGACATAGGTCATATACACTGAGTTAACCCTGACTTAACCCTTCTCATTCTGTGGGAAGACCCATGAACAACTAAAAGATTTAAAGGTCTTAATGATGATGACTATGCGCTAAAACTTGAGACCCGCGAAACATTACCCACGTTAACTCTACCAGTTCATTAGAATTGCATATTACTCCAAAATTAGTTTCATCGCTCAAGACACACTCATATACAATTCCTTCAGCCAAACTTCAACGTTGAAAGTTATCTTCGATTGTTAAGTGCATATATTAATAGACATATATGTTGGTTTATGATACATTATCTTCATACAAATAGGCAAAGACAATTTAATACCATACATTCCACATTTTAACACTAAGCAATTTTTGTATACATATACTATACATGAAATAATCGGGACAATATTAGGGCGTGGTACATAATATAGTACATAGGTACATTACTATCATCTACGCTTTCTGAGTCACATGTTCAGCTAATACAAAGTGACATAGTAAAGTGACATAAGCGCCGCCCTAAGCGTGACATAACATGACACTCAGTGGAGATACGGTTCATTGTTCAACCCGTCTGGCGAGACTTTAAAGGCTTCGAAGTTTCAACACGATTTGTGATCACGTTAACATCGAATGACAAGGAGTATTTAAAATAGTTCCACGTTCAAAAAACTATAGTTACGAAGTATAGTTTAAAACACTAACTAAGATATACTTTTGACTGTTCTGTTATTGTTCGACGTGTTGTTTCACTGAAATACAATTTTATTTACGCTACAAATCTTCAATTTATATTTTGTTGTACATTGCCCTAGTTTTAACGCAAACTCGAAAGCGAAGTATCTGAAACTGACCAAATGTTGAATGTAATATATGTACATAAGATACGTATACTCATAAGTAGCATTAATATTTACTATCATTTACTTTATTGTCAAACGTAGTAGTTTTTGGGTAAAGCTTTACACTAATTACTGGATAGTATTTTATATTTTTTTAATTTAATAAGTATTTTATGACTTAACAAGCATGTCCGTATCGGGGCGAAGCAAGAATACATTCGCCGACCCCGTGCCGGGATACAAGGTGTCGTAAGAGGCGACTAAAGTCCCATTCCCCGCATAGAGAGTATGGGCATAGCCCCTCAGGAGAGGCCTATGTCCAACAGTGGACTGTAATAGGCTCATGATGAGGATGATAATAATTAAGTGTTATGGTTTTTTTTGTTGATCGGGATATAAGATAATATTAAACCGTAAAAGATAGTGATATTTAACACCCAGTGCTGTCTGCCTGCTCCGTAAGGGACTTGGCTTGATGATATAATCGTAATGATAGTTAAAATTTTAAACAACTTTGTCAAATGTTGTACTAAAGCTAATACACATGTCGTTGTACTCAATCCACTATATCAATATACTATGTACATACATATGTTGATCAAAATGTAGTTTATATCCCAGGAATTTCACATTTTATTACATAGACGGCCAAGTTAGTGACGTCACTTAAATACATTCGACCCTATTTGTTCCAAGGACTTGTCGATGTGTCGCCTAACTTAAAGAGTTATGTTAAATCCACACTGAAATTTTAAACTGTCAACAATCGGTAGCGTAAATCAAAGCTTATAGATGTATAGCTATATATTTAGTTACACTAAATGATCTGAATTTCACTTCTTTTTCATCATCACCAGCATATAAATAAGTACGCACTGTGATTGTACTTAGACTAGATGAAAAATTAATATAATTCTATAGAAAACATCGATTGTGTCTACACTAAATTATACGAGATTTACGCTAATATACGCATTTGTAATTGCTAATATTTCCTCAAAAGATAAATAAAAATGTACATGATATTTCGTAATCCAGACGTATTAATACATGGGGCCGTGTAAAAAATTCTAGCAAGTTCTGTTCCCATATTATTTACACACAATTCTCGTCATTCGCATTCTAGTCAAAGTATTGTATTTAATCTGATGAATTAATTGAAATTTCGGCGCCCGCTCCGCCGACAATGAGGGACGGCGCGTCAAATGGTTAACAATGCGCCTCGTAGTCTGAAATACGGATCCACTTAGCCTAGAATTATTCACAGCAAGCGCCCACTGTGTTTTAGCATTTCAAACCCGCCGGACCGTTTCGAAAATCACAAAATATTAAAAATTCACGGTTTCAACTAATATAACGGTTAAATATAATGTACGAGTATGTGTATTTTGATAATATACATAAATTAAATACCGCCAAACCAGGCATGTACTAAGAGCCATGCACAATAAATAAACGGACAAGTTTAAAACAAACAAGATGGATCGTACTTGGATGGATTATGAATTAATATTTGTACTCTAAATAGTTGCATATTTATTAAGCTATACAATAATTATTTTTTGTCAAATGTATTTGATTAGTCAGAGTGAAAAATTATAAATGAATTTTACTCTGATGACTGCGAACCGCTTGTTAAACCTAATGGATTCTATTGTATTTCTAGGTATATTATGTACAAAACTCGTAGTATGTACTTACACTCTATTATAATTATGATCTATCTTCTATTGGGACACTCATAGCATGCGGACAATTTTTTTATACCAGTTTGAAACTCTCGCTTTATTTTTGTGCTTGTCATGCCAAATGGAGTGAGCTCATGATGACATTCGTATCCGCTGTAGCAACAATTAACATACTTCCGAATTTGGACGTACAATCGCTCGTGAACATCGCATTCAAACAAACACTTCTGGCAGAAAAATGTCAATTATAGACCACTTTTCTATTTTATTTTCCTTTTTTATCCCGGAATCTTGAAAACATATAGTTGGCGGTTAATTAATTGTGATTATTGAAGTGTATTTTATACGCCCAGAGTCGTATCCATTTAATAAGTAGAGTCTTCCTAGGTATCTAGGGAGAGTATCTAGGTATCTATTGGCGGGAGAACTCTACTTTTTATAACCCATTTCATTACGATTCTATAATGCTAGTTTATTTGATCAAAATATATACACAAACATCTATCAAAATTATTTCAGTAGTAATCCAGAAACTGGGCAGTTCATACAACCTAGTAAACTATCAAAGTCGTTTGTAATGGATTACGAACAAAAACTGTTATTCGCGCAACAATACAGCGAAGTAAGGAGCCTCATTAGGGCAAGCGACGCTCCCATAAGCGACTCAAAGGATACACACTCAGCCCTCTTTCCACACTTCTCTTTATATCAACCGCTTGTTTGTGTAAAACGTTTAAAAAACTTGCGCAGCACATTCTAGGTCATGCTTATTTTTCATACTGCTCTAATCGCTGGGGAGCTCGCGAGATACCTCTGGCCTTTGTGACTGGTTTTAATATTAATGATGCGTAACAAGACGGTTCTTCGTTACCTAGGTTAAACCGCCGTGATCCGAAATAGGCATGTGTTCTAAGTCATATAACGTCAATATATGTGATACAGCTTAGTAGGTCCGAAATGGCAACCATATCCTGCTAATATAAGACACATTTACCGAATTTAGATCACAGGAACTTATCAAAGGCGGTGATGATGTATTCATATTCGACGGACGATTCGTGGAAGTTACCATTCAAGAACGCTCCTCTAAGAATATACAATATCAACAGCCATCCTTAGACAATTTAGACGAAACTGAAAAGTTTTTCTCAGTTCGATTCGCTTTAGACGGAAATGAAAAGTTTCTATGTATAATGTCTGCGGTATTTTACCACTTTGCATTATATTTACTCTTATTATTATCAGTGTGTTATCACGTACTATTATATATTGTGATTATTTATATTATTTAATATTCAATAAATAATTAAGTTCACACACCACTGCCCCGTATCTGATTTCTATCCTAGACTCCTAACCAGAGGTTGTCTGAGAGATCGCTTGTTAGCGGTGAGACCGCCTTTTGTATATTTTCCGCTTCGCTGAATCTGTATTGTCTCCATTTTTATGTATTTTGGTGTACAATAAAGAATAATTGTAATTATAATTGCGTAATCCAGAACAGTCTCGTATTTAATGAACAATAACTGTCTTGATTACTATTCATTGTATGAATTAATCTTAAGTTGAATATTTGATAGCCGATTCAAAGTGAATCTTTAAAAGCTTCCGCCTTCAAGTTTTAGTCTCTATTCAACACTTATTAAACATCTCGACATTGATTAAGAAGTATGGAAGGGGTTCTCATCATTAATGTTATTATTTTAATATTCCTATTTCGCCTATCCGCCGCCAGGGGCGCTGCTTACTTAATTTGTATTAAATCAAATAAATGTAGGGAAGGCCTTTAATATCCATTAATGTCCGGAATGCGCGTCCGTTCAAACGGTTTATGTAATTATTTCATTACACTGACATTTGATATTGCTCGTTTCACATTTGGGACATCGTTCGGGATGAATTAGGGATTAAAGGGATCACAGTCTCGGGACAATTACTAATTTAAGCGTTTTAAGTGGTCTGTTGGACACGCATACAGGAAGAGAGTAGGAAATAAAATAGTAACAAGTTTTTTTATTATGTGTTTTAGTGACTGGCCCGTTGCGCGTTGGTCGAGTTTGCAAGCGTGACTGCTGATCGCCACGCCCTAGATTCAATTCCCGTGTCGGCTATTGGATTTATCTGACTTATAATTTCTAGTAGAAATATGTAGTAGTTGCTTGCAGTCTTTGGGCCCGGGGAAAATAGGCTCAGCACCATGTTGGAACGTAAAAGTTACTGGTGAAACGTGGGCGTGCATTACACTCTGTCTTCACCTTCGATGATTACAAGAGTCTATGTATTTTGGTACTAATATTTCAAAAATTTAATTTATTCAATATACATCCATGTAATAGTTATTTCAAGCATTCTTACCAATCATAGGACATTGTTCACTGTGAAGTAATGTACAATAACCAACGAAGTTATTGCAGATTTCAGGGTTTCACTTGTCTAGAGTTCGATTTTTCGCCGACACCCGACTCGTGTACTGTTACTGTTACTTATGTATTGCGCGTATTATATATTAGAATTAAGAACATTAGTAGTGACAGCAGTAAACTAATATTTGAATTTTAATTATCATTAAAATTAAAAATATCACTCGCTATATCAGAAAAAGCCATGAACTCACTAGCCTTACAATTATAGAGATTTTTTTCATAGAATACATGAAATAAAAAATTTAATTACGCATTAGCACTCATTGCGATAGGGGTATGTCCAACAGTGGGCTTGTAGGTACAAGCGAAAGGTGGTAATAAATTTGCGTTCTTTCTTCTTTTTCTTCAAGTGCCTCTCCAATTACCGATCGTCGGTAATCGGTTTTCGAAATCTGTTCCTACGCCTCGCGAGGTGAGATAATCCTGGTACGCTCGAATAAACCCGTTCCCAGAATCCGTTGCGTTTTTCTTTTTAACATTATCTTTCGTGAACTCAATCGCATTCTCGTTATCACTTGCCATGACTTTAGACCGCACGTGAAGGTACATTATATTTGATATATATCAATATTTCGCACATTTCGTTATTACTTGTGGCCTTGACACAAAATAGCGCTCTAGCGTCGCTCATTTATGTACTAAACCTCTTATTGCGCCTTTCAGAGTGAGTTAACCTAATGCCTAGTAGCCGTTTCTTGGTGGAGACGTCATCAGGGGCTCTAGCCCATCACCAGAAGTTAGTTAATAGTCGATCTCCGATGCTAGTGAAAGAACTTCATTCTCGTTTCGTTTTTCTCAATACTGCCAGTTAGGAAATGTACAATCGGTTCTTTAACAATACAACCAACAAACCCTTTCCTTTCAATTCCCTCATTCTGTTAAGTACCGTACGCACATACCGAACATTAGACCCTTTGAAATGCGGTTGTTTTTATCGAATAGGTACCTAAGTTCACTTACTTAGCAGCGAGTCGAAAATGGGGTTGAACACTTTCGGAATATAGAGTTCTTAAATTGACCCTTGTGCTTTAAGTTTCTATTGTTTATAGGTTACGATACTGAGCAGTTTAGTATGTTAAGCTTTCTGTTCACATACCTATAGACGATTATAAATATATGTACAGGTATTTATAAATATGTATCTATATATAGAGATATTAAAATTTGACACTCGGTTCCCTGTGCCTACCCCGTAAGGGACCTGGCATTATGGTATAATAACAATGTACTGACAAGATTACTAAAAAGTGGATTTAATAGGCTTTTCCGAAATCGACAGGTATAATTTTAACTGCCGCCAGTAATAGACGGTGTGTGTGGCGAACGATAGATTTGCGTGTTCGATACGAATAATTTCACCGCGAATACGATTAGAAAGATATTTATTTATCAGTTCGATTGGCACCGCCGCAGCCTGGCACCGGATCGGCTCTACACTTCGTCCAATAATATTAAACGGAAAATTAACCCCAGCATACCTACGTGTACACATTCGGTGTTAAATCTAATGGTATCAATCAGATTCGAAAGTTACATGAAAATTGTTTACTTTTGTAAAAAAATATGGACAAAAATTCATCAGGCGAGGTCTGTCCATCAGTGAACTTAGAGTGTTCAGCTAAAATAGGTATCAGATTTTCTATATGAAACTGCACAACTAACAGGTTTGTATACATATTTTCGGTCACTAATTTTTTGCTGTCTGTCCATACAACAATAAGAGCTTGAATCTTGAATTTAAATAAACTAACATGGCACATTACGCTCAAATTCTTACAATACAACACAAAGTAAGAGTTTCAGGTGATAAACAGCGTTGCCTTAAAAAACGATATTCACATTGCAAATTATACTAACAAAGCGTAGCACACTCTCGATGCACTGGGTAATATAGTTCAGCGTTCTGCAGTCGACAAAGTGAAATACAAACTGTACAACTGAACACAAGTACGCCCACAAAGTTGGACATATAAGCAAATTGACCACCCGATGGCACGCTGCCAGCGGCGCGATGTTCAGCTAAACGCCGATTGACCACGTTCGCTACTGGCTCACACTTTACAAAAGGCAGTATTGTTTCTCGTCATTTACTACAACGCTTTTTCTTTCCGCGCACAGGGAATCGACCCGCAACTGTTGTGACAATATGTGTGCTTCCAGTTGCTCTGTTTTATGTTTTTGTTAAACTTTTTCAACCACTTTTAAAGTATAAAAACAAACTCGGCCTGTCTATGTTGATGAATATAATTGGTATTCGGTGATCTATACCTACCCCTTATAGGGATACGGTGTCAAGATATAAAGATGAATAAATAACGCTTAAGAACATCTTTAGGGAGTAGAAAAACATAATATACTCGTAATTGTTCAATATACTGTTATAAAAAATCGAGATTCTTTGACTGAACGGTTTGTTTACTTTTTGTATGTTGGCTTGTATAACAACATCTAGTACAAGCCAGGAGAATTAGTCACTAATTGTGAAACTTTACACATGTGTCCCAAAATTATTTAGCGATGACAAATACAAGAAATATGAGAATTTTATGACCATTTATTATATTGTTTCATCATATATCTAAACTGTTAACATGTCAATGGACCCCAAACCTAAACGAAAATCCTATGGGATCAAAGACGCTTTTTGTAACAACATCCCGCATTGCCTAACCTCCACGAACCGAATTACGTCTGAAGATTTTCTCCCCGTAATAACGAAAAAATATTGATGCCGATTATCTTTTTTATTTACTTTCACGATACCGACAAAAATGCTGATGTAAGCAATGTCACTGAAAATACAGAAGGGAATTTAACATAGCTGTGAATCGACTACCTGATGGCATAGCGCCAACTGGCTCATGGGGAGCTGCCAGAACACCTCCGCGATCATAATCTACTGCCGCCGTTCATATAATGGAGACATCTCTGTTCGACTAGAGTTCTACAGGAGAAAGGCATAGCTGTAATTCGTTAACGTATACACTCGCGTGCAGTGCTTAAAGTACTTTTTAGAACTGGTGAAACGTACAAATGTACTAATCTCCTTTGCCTACCTCTTCGGAGATCACAGCCGTGATGTCACATATGTAGTTAGGTTTAAAACGTAACATCACGCCTGTTACGTTTACTGTTTAATACTTTAAGTAGATTAAGACTACAAGGCCATTGGAGAAGAAAATTCTACTTACCTTGACCATGACCATACAGAACAGATGTTGGCTGGTAGGAGAGTATAAATGTTTGAAACTGACGCGAGAGTGTGAAGATTATGAATGAATGTAGAAGAAGCATATCAAATTTATAAGAATAATAATATTTGGCGATCGATTCCATCAGATCTGCAAACTCTTTAAATCACCTGGCGTAATAATGTAATCATAATGATAATAAAATTTTAATGTTCAATAATCATTTCACAGTAATAAAACAAGAAGAATGGTAATATCAAACATACAAGCATACGCGAAACTAATTTTCAAACGTTAAACTGTCTCCTTTGAACTATCTATCTGTAATAATAAAATTCTTCTTACGGATCGTAAAAATTTAATGACATATATTTATTGAAATATTTAAATTATATTCTTGGAATTTATCGTATTCTTACACTATTCAAGAAGATACAAAGAGATTAATCATTTTAACAGCTATTGTGTAATAATACTCGAGTGATGTAAGGGTAGAAATAATTAGCACCCGGGACTCTCTGATTACACCGCTAGGGACCTAGCGTGCTGATATAATAAGGGTTATAAAAGTAAATTCCTCTGAATTGTAATGTAATATAAACTCTATCCTATGACGTCCCCATGGGGATTCACCCATGCTGGATTATAGGGTTGGAGTCGCAAAGCACAGCCCCTCGAGATACCTACACCGTTGCCCATAGGCGGTCAGAGAATTTAGCTGTGCTTAAGCAGATCGCACCATACCGCTAAGTGCCCGGACCGTGCCTAGTCACCCTGTATCTGGGCACTGGTTCCGAGAATGTATTCTTACTCCGCCCTACCATGGAAAATAGACATCTTTTGTAGACATATACTTAACATATCCAAATAATAAGTTGTAGCAATTCAACAGCCACTCCGTAAGTTGTAACGTCAGACGAAGTAATAACATTATACAAAAATATAGTTACAATTGTCTGTCTGGGTAGTTAGTATTCAAGACACGCACCTCGTTTGTTAAATCCATTATGTCTATTACTCGTGATAACGTTACTTCATTTTAATGATGCCCGTCATTTCTTATTGAGGTATCGCTTGTAGCCTGACTAGGATTCGTGAAATGCTATAGATATTTCAGTTACGTTTTAAATGTAATGAAAATCTAAATGCTCTCTGCGATATTGTTTGATAAAAGGTACCATTACTGTGCCTATTTCAGCCGGTAAGCAGTTCGTATTTTCTGTTCTATTTCCAGAGCACCACGTTATGAGGTTCTTCAAGAAAGGCGTGAAATAGCTCTCTTTCAAAGCCGGCAAGACATTGGCAATTCATCCGGTGTTAAACATGCCCATAAGTGGCGGTGGTCGCTTCCCATCAGGTGACCCGCCTGCCTTTTTTCCAGGTTTAATGTATAAAATATATGTTTTTAGCATCCATCACCAGGTAAAATACATACAGTGTAGTTCAAGACAACTTCACAATTAACAACACATCCGTAATGGACTCTATACAAAGCTCCGTTTTAACTTATAGAAAGTTTATATAAAGTTCTATTTAATTGACTCTATTTATAATATTCCATTTTAACAGCCTGAATACTGTGTAGTTTTTTATTATAACTAACTCTGTATATGTAGAGTTCAATTTTTAAGTGACTATGTAGTGTTCCGTTATGTAGTCTTTACCAACTCTACTTAAGTCTAATAATTGTGGGAATATCTTTATACAAAAATTATGAAATGAAAAATATGAGACAGCCATCAACACTACTTTTGCTTTTGGAAATTACATTGGACTGATATCAGCTGCATTGACCACAAGATTAGCCGTTTTTGTGTGTAAGCTCTAACCTACATTCCTTACGCGAAGCATGTCAATGTCGAATCCCTATAAAAATGAGTGCCATTCAGATTTCTACTAAGATATCTATAGATGTGATAGACTTTGATCTACTTTAACTATATTTCATATTCAAAGCAATACACACATGGCTTCGCATTCCCGTTCTCCTGAGTAGAACTTCAAGTAGTCCAATTCGATATTTCTTTATTTACGATTGCAATAGTTAGGAGTAGCAGATCGATTACTTAGCAAAATATATATAGTATTATGTAGTATTGAAGAATATGCACTTTTCTCGTTTATGGCAACAGTTACGATCTAAAATATATAAAAACTTAATGGATATAGAACAAAAATATTTCAACTAGTTTGTTATAACGGTTATACGAAATTTCTTAAAAATAGGCAAATGTGTAAGGAAAAGTGATTATCCTGAAATGTACAGCTACGAGTATGTGTAGATGTGTACCAGTATTTCCAAACTTAAACGTTAACTTAAACTCTTCTCTGGAAATTTTTAGTTAACTTCAATTGAGATTATATATATTAAGATTCACAAACGTTATTTAAAAATAAGAAGCGCCACTAGTCGTAAATAAACGCGCTTTTATTTTAATTTTTCTGTATCCTAAAATAATACTTTTATTTTTAAAGAATGTTTCACTCTGACAAACCACATGATCTACTTTATAACGATGTTCATAAATGAAATCTACAGAATATTGCTTATATTTCTATCACGGCACCTGTTAAATATCTAAAAACTCATCCTTACTTTTATCTTAACTACAATCTCAACCATAAATCATTCTACAGGGTCCAAAACATACCTTGAGCGCAACCACAGAACAGGCGACTGACCACAGAAATCACTTACATGGAATCACTACACAGCACAATTTAAATCACACACAGGTTGTAAAATCACAGAGAATATAGCGTGACGTAAATACGAGATCAGCGGGTGGCGAGCGTGTTCGAACTATTAACACGTAAATGCGTAAGGTTAACGTAACATAGGCGTCAGGGCAGCGAAGGGAGGTAAGCGCGACGCACGCTCGACGCAGCGTCAGGGCGATCACTGCCGGAGCCGGCGCTCGACGCCGCGCGCACCCCCGCCTCCCACTCTAACCAAGTACTGAAACTGAAACAGTGCTTTTGGGTTTTGAGATCCCAATTGTAGGATACATGTTACATTATACATATACACGAATAGATTTTAGATTATTAAATAATTACACATATACTCGTAGAATTACATTTTCTCTACATGCGTTACAAAATGTAGCGTATGTTTTTTACTAATTTAATTTGTATAATTCAATAATTGGAGGAAGAGAAAATATAGTAACAAAAAAGAAGTAAACAGTATAAGGAATTAATTGTGGAATAGTTTTTTTCTTTCTTACACTTATGTACTCAACAAATTTAGGTAAGTCCGAAGAGTCAACAATTCATTGGATTTACGCAATTAAGAAGTTCACAAGAGATAGATACACAATACAGACACGCATCTCTATTTATAGGAGCGAGACGAATATCGATTCTCCTTTAGTTTCGACTCTTATCTGGCCATGAAAAATTAGATGGATGATTGTATAAATCCAACTGACATACAAAGCTATAACGCAAAGAATAATTGCCGAGCGCTCCGCGTATTCGGGCCGATACATTCCAGCGTCGATTACAATGAAGATTCTCGATATATACGACATGAAAAATTCACGTCTATCTACGGGACTTCCTTAATAATACGTATTGTGAAATGAAATATGACTAGAATATGTATTGTATTTGTATTGAGAAAGAATTGAACTGTATAAAAGAACAAGTTAATGACATTAAAAGTAATAAGTTGTTATTTAATAATAATGCAATAATAATTGTAGAGTATAGAATTACCTCTTCCTTACTGAATGTAACATCACGCCAGTGATCCCCAAAGAGTTTCACTCTGTGAAGTAGAAAGTAAATCCTCTTGTTTACTGTTAAACTAATATTAACTACATATCTAAATTATAATATATCAGTATCTATGTTGAAATGTAACGTTTCATGACACATTTGTATTTGAGTAATTAAAATGTTGCTTTTCATTTAGTGGCTTAATCTATTAGTACATGATTATGTTGCCTCGTATTTAAGCCGCAGAGACATGGAGTGAAGCTATTTGTAAATTATGTTTCGTCCTATCTTCATTTTAATTGTCTCTTATGTAACCTTAAGCGGCTGCATGTTATATTCTTAGAGCTTTTAAAAAAATGTGGTGAACGAAATAGATGCAGTGAAATTTATATTATGTTCAATCTAAGTACAATTCTACATTTAATAAAACTTTTTGTCAAGATTACTTCTCTTAATCCATTTAAATGTACCATACATATCAAAAGATGTGGATTTTCATGATTTAAAAGCAGACGAGCCTCTTTTGTTCTACATAGATTAAAAAGAATCCCTTTGCCTCCTCCTACCTGTAATATTTTTAATTTTTTTTGTTTTCCGGTAATGTCCAATCCCTTCAGTCCAGTTCCAGACAACCGGTCTTATTGTTTAACAAGAATAAATAAATGTTTCAGCAAGATAATTTTAAGGTTCGAGTTACCAGAAGAAGATACCACGATTGGATAGTTAACTCACTATCCCGGATTTTAAGTACACGTGAACAATATACTGTAAAAATAATAGGAGTAAACGCATTTCACTTGGTTAACCTGATTTTATTATCAACCAAAGCCAATATTGTTAGCTAATGAGAAAATTCGAAGCGCCAGAGCCTTAATATGTACGGAACGTTTATTGAATAAAAAGTGATTAATTGGAAAATCCAATTATGACACTTGGAAGCATACAGGTTGTAAGTATGCTCTCGAATATTTAAATATCGAACACAAATGCATTGTAACCGGTACGTATTCGCTTTCATCGAATAAAAGTATTTATTCGAATTTTTAACGGGGATTTAATTCTTCACAAAAGACTTCCGCACAATGCATCGGCGTTGAATAAACGGAAGTTTGTGCAAAACTATTATGATATGGAAAACTGCATATCGCTGAATGTGTTGGTTATCGAGAATGGATAAAATCTACTTTTTTTTTATTTGTTGCTATGCACTGAACTGTTTTGTGGTAGAGAAAACGAATTCGCACTAGTTTTGAGAAGTTGCCTCTACCCAGAGACGACTATAAATAATCTTTATAGTATCTTAAATAGGAGAGTTTCTCTTATCATGGTTGATTTCATATTTATATTAGTTTCAGTACAATATTAAATCTCTATTGAATACTTGTTTAACAGTGTTCATGGATATATTGACTTTAAAAGTAAACATCTTTAGATGCTAAATGTTTCTGATAACGCTCGAAATTTGCACATCCAAATTCCATACATACATATATACACATACATATCTTCACGCCAGGTCCCTTGCGGGGTAGACAGAGAGCACAGAGTGCCAAATATCTCTATTCTTACACA
>DWFO01000680.1:0-18835 GCA_018246595.1 Mimoniades nurscia nurscia
AAATTGAGAGTATCTTAAATTTTCGAAAACAAAAGATAGCTTTATTTCCGCAATTTAAGAGATATTTCAATTCCGCAAAGTGGGTTCGGCAGGTGACGGCGCCGTGAGGTTCTTACCTCTTTGCGTTTCGTTTTTACCTCGAACCGAAAAAAATTGCTAGTTATTAAAAATTTGTAAGTACGGTAGATGCTTGCTAGATAACATATGATAAAAGTCAAAAATCGGTGTCAAGGGACAGGTTATAAAAAAAAGGAATCGGTGCACATGAATTTTCTGTAAATCGTCTTCCAAAATTTTAAATATGGAAATTTTCAAGATTTTAAAGGAAAAATCCTCAGATTTTGCTCATATACTTCTCTAATTTCTAAAAGTAGGCGCCCAGAATATCGATACGATCTCGATGCCAAATTATCTTAATATCCTAGCAATGGAATTCCGCAAAGTGACCCCCAATGCAGTTAACTATCACATATGAATTGGCTAATTTTGAATATACACATATTACGGAAATGTTGCCCTAAAAATATTGCTTCACTTACCAGATGTCAGCAAGTAAAGAAGACGAGAATTTGGAAAACACAATCCTTTGGGGCCCCAGTTGCGACTCAACGGACCGCGTTATGCAGAACTGCGCAGTGAGATTGCCGAAATGCACGCCGCGCGACTGGCTCGTGTTCGGATCACAAGGCGCCTATAGCTTCGGCTTTGCGAGCGGGTTTTCTTGCTTACCTAAACCACGGATACGATCTGTCGTATCTGAGGTATTGTGGTACGCGGTTTGTTTACAATCGAATCGAACAATTAAACACATTGTATTTTTTTTTCTTATTAGTTATAAGTAATCAAAGTTACGATCTGATTGATCGCATAGTCAATAAAAAACAAATAAAATTAATCATACTAAAACAGTTCAACAGTATAATTTATGTATCTTATATCAGTAGAAAAATTTAAACTGTTACTCCATACTTGACAATTGTAATTGTCATTATGTTTAAATTTTAACAACATGACTTTTAATGTATTTTTAACTATGACCATGCTCTATCTCATACGTTACCTACAAACTGGCATTACTGTTATTTCAGGAACAAGATCAAACAGAATCAAGTGTATAGTGCAACAGATTTCGTCTCAAACCCTAAGTTGGAAACGCCGCTACCGTCCACACTGCCAAGAATCTTAGCCAGTAATATTACCGCTATTGATGGACAGCATGTTCTTAAAACATAATTTGCAAGAATAGCAATACGTACCTAATATGTTTTACATATGTACTTACGCAGGAATTTATGTACATGTAGGCTATGTAATTGATTCACTGTACCTATAACTGCTTACTTAATTATTGTTTGGTTTGTTCAACCAAGCTGAATTTAAATTTAACATTGAAATTCACCCCTGCAATGAAATATCATAATTTAATGATAATGCCATTATTCTTGTTCATAACTCTTTAGTGTAAATTTTTGTTACCATCGTATCTAAAAAAATTATAATAATGGAAGCGCTAGTTAGCTGTTGAATATTAAAAACGGCAATATTTGTCGTATACTTAATTACAATAATGTTATGTTACGACATAGTGTTAACTACTAAACTGATTGGAGCCGTTCAGTGCAAATAACAATATTTACTTTAAACCTATAAATGTTACGATATGGCACTGAATTATAAAGTAAACTGTAAAATACATACAATACGCCTTATCATCCTGCTCGCGCACATGTGTAGATACATGTGCCGCATCATAGTTTATCAAATTGCAAGCATAAATTATGTAGCAAATAGCACTAGTGAGCAAATATGCGTGATAAGTACATAGATAAGAGAGTCGTTAGTAATTGTCGTTGCCTCATTAATGAATTAGTAATTAACTAATCATAAAATTACGTCTTTAGTCCTCAAATAGGTAGGCAGAGGAGTGTAGTACACTCTCACGCTTCACCAGTTACGTTTACGTCCTACTATATAATTGGAGATGAGCCTATTGCCATACATGGACCACAAATCCATACTACAAGAATCTACTAGAATTTCTTACTAGAAAATTAAAAAAAAAAGTAACTTCACGCCTGCAATCCCCGAAGAGGTAGGCAGAGGAGTTCAGAACACTCCCACGTTTCACCAGTTACTTTTAAGTCCCACGATGGAGTAGGTGGTGAGCCTATTGCCATATACCGAGCACTTATCCAGACTCCGAGACTCCGAGACTAATAGAAAATCTAAATTAGAAAATTTTGTAGTGCTCGACTCGGGAATCGAACCCAGGACCTCCCGTTCGGCAGTCGCACTTGCAACCAACACGACCAACGAGGCATATAAGAAATAGGCAAGTAAGAATATAGTCATAAAGGAAACTATAGTGTCACATGCATAACCTAGATATTCATGCGCATCCAAGTTGTCTAAGCTGTCAGACTCGTGGCAAACAACATTCAACTTACGTAGCATTTTTTATACATATTCACACATTATATAAGTTTCGAATAGACGGAAGCAAATATCGCATATTTTGACACACACGTGAATTGTTATCTCTTTATTCTTAATTGTTTTTGACAAAAGGCGGACTTGACTCATGACACGACACACGACATCTGTAAATTTTAACACAAAAATACACAAATTATAACACAAGAAATCAAAAAGTTTTGAGAAAAGTATACACTATATGGTGAGTCACCAGATCTTATCTCTCGCTGCTACCAGACTGTCTGCTAATAAACCTAGATATGAGTTCAGTTAAGTATTATTATTAAAAGTTATTTAAAAATAGCTACTCGTTGGTAAGCACCTAATTAAAGACGTCCTTCGAATTGTGTGGGTGCGCATCATTATTTTGCAAGCAGTATAAAATTTACAATTCACCATTAACACTAGTAAACGACATGTCAAAGAGGCAAATAGGATATTAAAATATACAAAGTATAAAAAGGAACAAACAAACAAAGTAACATAACAACGCGTAAAAGAAATAAGGGAATTCGAACCGGATTAATATTGATGGGTTCCTCACAATCAATCAAAGTATAAAAGAAATACTTGATATGGAGGAAACAACAGTTGTAAACTGAAACATAGCAAGGTAAAAACAAACCAACATAAAAACCGTCCAACAGAATGAATATTGAATAGCTGGGAACAGTAAGAGTTTGACGGCGGTTTGACTATCAATCACGGGATGAAAGAAAACGCTAACGACGGTCGAATTCACATTCGGAATTTAAAATCCGAATATAAAAATAAATGGAAATGTGGCGATAATAACCAGTTCAGATCGACAAAGTCATACAATATCATCTGTGTATAAAGGTTTGTATTTAGTATAAGCCTCACGACATTATTCTTTGCTATCACAGAAAGTGATACTTAATCTCAAAAACTCAACTCATTTTATAATAACAGAACCGTATATCATGGTTCCAATCATAGCATCCCAGAGTGGTAATCGCAAATCTAAACCTCTAAGTAAATTTATTAAGTTTAGTTACTCATATACAAAACGTAACCTCGATAAAATAGAATGGTGAATTACCAAGATAATGCCTTAACTGAATATGTCACGAGGTTCTTGATACCCAAAAGTTTGATCGTAAGTGAAAAGCGGAGTATAATAAAATACGTTCCCCACATCCGGGTATGGAATGAAACGCAGATTTTCCTCGTAAAACTACAATAACCTTGTTTTACAGCATCAACAAAGTTTTCGACTTTACGTACGCTGCGAGCTGTAAGGTACCTAAGTTTGGTTTCGCGTTGGCAAGAGAACAAAGTAGGTGGTGCTGCTATTTCTTTTGTTCTTTTCTTAAATTTTTATTATCTATATTATATTTTAGGTGAAAAACTTCTATAAACATCTTCTCACTGATAGCTTTCTAGTGAGGATTCCTACGTAATTACAAGGCTATATTTCAGTTTTTTGGAGGTCTATTAAAAAGATCAATAAGATATGTCCGGGATTCAATTTTTCTTATCACCGAAGGACAAAGAAATTGGTTCAGCGATGCTGCCCAAATTTGAAACATGGAAATTTTTGGCACAAAACGTAGCCTATGTCACGCTCTAGTCAATGAACTGCGAATGTCTGTACAAAATACCACGTTCCGTGCGTCAATGCTGTAGATAAAGATAGATAGATAGATAGATGAATAGATAAAGCAACAAATCACGTTTGTATATATTATATTGACAGAGATGTTCACCAAAAATGGAAAATTCATTGATGTGTAAAAAATCACTTGCACTTTAATATATGAGGACGTAATGAATAAGAAGAGAATTATGAGATTAGAAAACCAAGTAGCTATTATAATTAAAAACTTGGAATTAATAAGAAATTTGTGCATTTTGTTTATGTTTATGATCTACATATAGTTTAAAATTGAGAGTTAGCCATATGAAACTTACTGATATTTGTCTCCTGACGCTTTTTATCGTTATACTGGTAGGTAGAAATCTTCTCTTAGTATTAGAGAATTGAGCCCATAGTCAACCAGGCTGACCACGTGCGAATCGGCAGACTTCAAAGTTAGGCTTTGAAGTCTGCCGAACATTTTTGTTATGAACTCTAAGGTGTGCCAGTTTCTTCATATTAATTTCTTTCGCCCTTATAGTCAGTTAATCTATATTTTTCTTAATATATTTAATCTTAAAACATACATTTTATAAAGAGGTGCGCGCCAGGATTTAAACCCGGACCACTGGTATAAGAGACTAAATTTCAAACCACTACACTATCGTTTATTTTTACTTACTGATTTATAAGCAAGTAAAAAGACAAAATTATCTATCTTGTGTTTCAGTACTGTCGGAAAATAAAATGAACATCACGATAATGGCGCAAAAAATCTGTAACGTGTTTGTAATCAACTGAAATTGTGAAAGCGAATAGTAAATTTCAAACCATACAAGAAATAGGTTTCGAAAAGAACAATGTGAACACAACGTTAATACAAATTCTAACATGCTGTGACACTGTGAAGCCACAAAGCCACGGGAAACTGAACTTAGGTGTAACTTTCTGCACCCTACATCCGCATAAGTTGATAACATTAACTATGCTATTAGGGAAAGTTTTCCACCGTCAAATAGGGCTTATTTTGTTGTAAAAGTAAATTATTAATTTTAAAACCACCCCATACTTCTGTAATTTTTTAAAACATAAAATGAATATTCTAAAATGTTAATGTCCTAATATCAAAAGAAGTTACATACAACTGAATGTAGTCTTTCTTGACTTCATTGTTCCTTGTGTCTACATAGTGTCTTTGTGACGCTAACTTACAATATTCAGCTAGCTAAAACTTTGATTTAATTTCTTCATATAAATAATGTACACAAACATTCATGAATCACTATAAAGAAAAATTCAATCTTAGAATCGTTATATAAATTTAAACCTTCATTATGTTATACATTTTCAGTCATCATCATTAGAATTTCATTACGTAGAAGACGAAAGCTAAACACAAGTAATATACATTATGTTCTATAAATCAGTACAATTCACGGTCGTTTCCTTTCAAGATCCATAACTTAAAACACTCTCGTAATCAGTGTAAGAATCTTAATAATTTTAAAAAGTACATAATTGAAATGAAAAATAAAACGAATTAACACTAAGATGCCGCACAACCATTAACAGACACAAAATATAGCATTTAATCGACAGTTTTAATGTACTTTACAAAGAAACAAGAAATAGTATTAGAGAAATGAATATTACGTCATAGCACGAAGAGTTACGACAGCGCAAAGCCACATTGTACACAAAACCACATGAAACTAAACTTAGCCGTAACATGTTTGCTCGACGTTGCATCTGCATAGTTCGCTTGCTTTACGCTAGCTTACGGACACGTTAAAACTTGTCTAGTTGTTACACAATACCGTTTACGTTTCAGTTCATGGATACATTTTCAATTGAGGACGAGGACGTTCGATGGATTTATTGAGCGAAATGTTTTCACATTCCATCTCTCAATTAATTTCACTTCTTTGTAGAACGTATTCTGGAGATATCTCAAAGCGTCACGAATGCTACCTGGAATTGTATTGGAGTCTAGATTGAGAGGTTGTGGAGTATTTCAATATAGTGTCTTATGCTATTATCTTAGCTTATTCCAGTGTTGAGACCAAACTAGTTATTTTCTGGGTAAATATAAGTAGTAGTGGTATTGTCTAGAAACTGTCATTATGTAAGTAATAACAGTCTGATATGATCATTTACATACATATATGTATTTTTTATGTGCATACATTTTTCTTCTTTTTTATTAGACGGTGCATAGCTAAATAAGTCTTATATGTACCTATAACATATTTTCATTTACCGGTAGGTATTACGAATTGATTCAAGTAAGCCGTTAAAATTGTGTTTGTAAATAAAAACAGTTTCTCGTGAGTTCAGGTAGAACTTATATATTGGTAGTTGGTATTAGGTACTTATATAAAAAGTCGCGGAAAAAAACCTAGTTTCTTCCTCGAAAAACCTTGGAAGTGAATAAAAAACAACAGCCCTTGAATTCTTAAAGGAAATTTAAATTCGGATCAATCTCATTAGAGCTGACGACAGTTTGCGAACTCTCAGAAACTTGGCTTGTTTTTTTAACTCACCCTTTCAGCTCCCGTGGGCTGGGATTAAGGGATAAATGATGAGATCACCTTATCTTTTCTCCTGTTTATACGTCGTAAGGTTGAACACTTTAGGGAGTACAATTAAAAGTTTCGTAAAGTTAAATCTACGAAACAGTTAACAACAATTAAGGATAAACATTTTTCAATATAGAACAAAACGGTAAATAGCAGTTAAAAAATAAAGCTTTTTAAAAGAGACTTTCAAAGGAGAAAATTTATTTTATTAAAGTATCAAAGGCGCTTGAATTCAAATTATTTAATGTGTTAATTACGGCTTCTAGTAATGTGAGTTCATTATTATTGCATAAGTCTGAATTATTCTCTATAACCAAATTTGAATTGGACAAATTCAATAATAAATTGCCAGGTAACGTTAGATATGACAATGAACTTCTCATGAAATATGTATGTGGATTTATTGCAAGTAGCGAGTAAATTTTAAACGTATGTTTAAAGTTTTTATTTGGTTTTCGTTAAATTTTTACAGATAAGCTCACCGCATATTCCACGACGAGGCCTATAACATCACTGGTTAAACGATTGATGGTACCATACCGTCTGCTTGCTCCGTCGGGGGAATGCAGATGTTATTTTATATTATTCAGTTAATAGTATTTCATCATGGCAAATCGTAGGTAGAGATTACTACGCACCAAATACCTCAATCTTCACCGAATTGACGTGCAAGAGTGGTGATTTATGATCCGAAAACTGTAGAATAGTCAAACATTTGCCCAGAATAATCGTTTTGCTTAATAAAATGCGGTTTTTTCAAAATGTTTGTTCACAGTCTACGAGTGTGCTTGCGTCAAGTGGGTATGTGTATACCGTTGGCCTGGAGCAATAGAGATGTTGCGTTAAGCTATGGATATTTTGTCTAAACGCCTATATAGGTACTAGAAGTACTGGTATATAGAAAACTGTACGCTATTAGCGTTAGGTGAGGTGGTTATTTGAAAATGGTCAGAATCACTATTACTTTTTCTTAGCAGCCTTGTACGCAGTGTTGCTTTAGTAACTTCACATGTCTTAGAAAACATGATGGAGGCTAAGCTGTGTAAGATGCATTCGAAATGTTTTCCTTCACCGTTGTCCTGACCTGACCTCGACCTGTAATTAGGGAAGAGGTAGGCAGAGGAGTGTTATACACTCACAAATTTGACCTGTTACGTTTACATCCTACTATGGCATAGGTGGTGAACCTTTTGCCATACACCGGGCGCGTATCCAAACTCGGAGCCAGTGCTACAAAATCTATGTTAAAAAAATCCAATAGTGTCTGACCCGGGGCTCGAAAACAATAGAATAAATGAGGCGTAACTTATTCAACTCCTTTCCAGTGGTCAAGGGTTGGGACGTAGTTATGACAAACAAGATCGTTAGGGGTCACGCACGAAAATTTTGCGCACAGAATTGTTCGCTATTACCTTCTAAAACTACGTAGAAAACAAATGTGAAGAAATAACATTCATTTTGAACAAAATGATATTGAAAACTCCTAGTTGGAAAATATCAACTACAATCTTCAATATCATCTCACCGTATATTGTCACCATTATCCTGTGAAGATACGTAGAAAATGTCGTCAAGTCTACACATTTGTAAAGTAGCTTTAGGTGTAACAGCAGAAAAGAAATAAATATAAATCCATATAAAATATAATCAAATATTTACCATATTTAAACTAAACAGAAATTATATTTCATTTTACAATGTTCTGTACAAAACGAAGAGGAATGCAACCGCGAAGATATGAAATTCCATTCACTTACTCGTACGTTTCATTTCAAATTAAGTTTATATTGACACATTACCTTGGTAGAACACTTATAAAATCTGAGCTTATTAAAATAGTGAACTTCTATATACTCTAGAAACGATAACACTAACACTGTATATCAATATTTTAAAAATACTTTTAAATAACTATCAACATCATATAACACACTAACTATGCATGCGGTTGCGTTCGCCTCAACTTCAGAACATTGTTTATAAAACTCGACAAGCGATGTTTGTCGTAGACCGGGCAGGCACACGATATAACCTTATAGTACTAATATAGCTGATACTTAATTTCGAGATTAGAACCCGTAAAGTTTAATCTAGAACTTTATTTCTCAGCATGAGATATGTCGACACTATAGTCTGCCATACTCGCCACGTCGTAATAGGCAGATTTAAACTTAAAAAACGATGTAAATGTGCAAATTTCCTCACAGGCGTTTTACTCACAGCGTTTTTTTTAATACGTAATCAAATAATATGCGGGCATAATGAAGAAAATTGGCGAATCTTAATAAAATACAGACAGGATTTTGCTATCGTATTCCAACAGTCAGTCTTATTAATCATCCTGCCTTAAATATACCCAACTTAAACCTACTATAGACATCAATTAATTCTACCCTTACAACCTTATAGAAAAGCTTTCAACGTATTATTACATTGAAATCAAAATGAAGACAAATTATGTCCATATACATGATATATACGTATATACTCGTATGTAGGATAGCATAAAAATTTTAAGGGTTCTTTTAAACTCGGGCTTAACATTTCCAAAATATTTTCAAGGCTATAAAATGAATGGGTCAAGCATAAACTAAGTTATTTACCGTCCACACTGGCTCGTTATACACGAATCACTTAGTAGCAAGAAAATTAGATCTGATAGTTAAGCGCAACTATACGGGGCATATAAGTTGCACAAAGCATTATTATTAACTATCAGTTTCCGAGTTTCGCGATTGCAAACGTAAAAATTTGAAGCGCTCGCAAAATGATAACAAAAAGTGTAAAAAAACATGGAAAAAGTTCTCAAAGCATCGCTGCAAAGATAGGTCGAAAAACATAATGAACATGAAAAATGATATTCCGGAGATCACTTTTCAAGCGCGCATAAAAGCGTTTGAGAAGTGAATGAAGTTGCTATTTTAAATTTTAAGAGAAGCCAACGTTAGCAAAGAAGCATGAGATCTTTCTCTCTCGTTTTCTAAAACTATTGCAGCGTTCTGAAACGAGTGCATCTGTATGTAGAGTGCAGTCCGACGCATAAATGTTTAAAAATAATCTACTCTGTTCATTTGCTGTATACTTTCATCTCTTTAACCAAAACGCTTATAGTACTTACATGTTTATATGAATGAAAAATTATTAGGTAAGTCAGAAGACAACGTATGCGGGTGGTTCGTAACTAATATAATATTTATGTATATAAGTTTTTCAGAAAGCAAATTAAACTTTTAATATTTTGATTTGTTAAAAATAATTCAGAAAGGCTCAAAAACTTTATGATACTGAGTTTGTTCAACAATATTGACCTTTAGTCTCTCATCATCATCATCAGCATATTCCCGTCCACTGCTGGATATAGGCCTCTCCAATAGCACGCCACTGAGCTTGATCTTCAGCTCTTAATTTCTAACCACTGCCAGCCACTTTGCATATAATATATGTCGTCCCTCCACCCAGTTGGAGTCTTAAATAACATATTAATAAAAATATCTTATTACTTAAGTCTATAATATATTTTAATGACGACATGTTCATTCTTATCTATTTATATCAGGATGAATACAATAGGAATAAAACGTAGATTGCATTCTATTCATTAACCATAACTTCAAGAACTTCAACATCGAAATTAGAATTAAAATTAAGAGCTGGATATATTTGGCAGTGTACGTAAATCCAGAAATTTCTGCTTGCAGCTGTACCTACATAGTTTCAGCTAACCGTTTCTGTAAAATACATTCTATGAAAGGAATACCAGCGGGTTGTTTATCAAAAGCCGTATTCAAAAGTTGTTTGGGCATTTCATTATTTCCTTTATAATAGTATACCTCTGCGCCCTTACTAAAGTCATTGTTGGATATTCAATAGGATTTTGAACAGAGTACATTCGGTGTATTGAATTTAACTATTCAATTACATTTTTGTTGTTTTATGACGTTCAGTGCTACTTATTAGTATGTTTCAGACAGTACTTAAGTGTTGTGTTTAGTTTAAAATACATTTCAATAATGAGTACGAAAATCTGAACGTTGAAAAATTCTTGTTTTAAGAGAAAATCAAATAGATAATTAAATGTAAAGGATAATAAATGTGGATTCAATTGTGAAGAGTGATCGTGACAATAGTTATTCAAATGTCAAGTGTAAATTCTATTGTAGCGTATATCACAAATTATAAAAATGCATTTTAATGTACGTTACTGAAGTGTACTCATTAATTTGTAAACAAGCGGCCTGAATCCTTTTGTATTTATTTTACACGCTTATTTTCCATCTCTATAACGAAGGCTCACAATTTATTTCTTTTACACGGTGAACTTTTTTGACGACAAATTCCCATAAATATTCATGACTATTAATAACACTCGACATTGATAAAACTTAAAGGACCCCAAATTGTTCCCTGGCGAGTTCCACGATTTCATGCGTCCCTTCTGATGGATTTCTTTTGAAGTACATTTCCAGTACATTTGGCACCAACCTCGTTCCAATTTCAAATTTCCGTTCCGAGTTAGATTCTCAGCGATGTTATCTTTTTCTTTCTTTTCTTTTTTCACTTAGCAAGAGGATTTCGGTACTGCTTATTTAATTTTTGCTGGTAGAATAATATAACAATTTTACTTTATTTTTATCATTATAACAACTACTTGCTTTTGAGACTTATTCATTGAAGCTTGTGAACGAGCCCAATTACTGACATTTTTTTATGAAATATATATCGATGCAATATCAAATTTCCTTTGAAATCTAAAAAGGCGAAAGTAATGAGTACATTTGTTAACTTCAGGAGGAAGAAATGACAGATATTTCGAGAATTGATAACTTGCAAAAAATTTAACGAAAAACATTTTACTGGTAATATTAGAATTGGTTTTTGTGAAACTAAAATTAAGAAAAAACGATCTTACTCCATATATATGTATATATTGTTCTAATTTAACTTTTTGTTCGGAGACAATATTAAAACCTCCGCTATAAAATTGCAATACAATGGCGACAAAATTACAATATACTATAATGAGAGTTACAAACACTTTAAAATTCAATAAAGTTTTTAAATAATAATGTTTTTTAAAAAGTTATCTAATTTGTTTTTAAAACGGCTTTTAATACACGAATAATTAATGAATACAATATAATTCAAGCATAAATATCTATCATAGAATCATTCGGCAATGTACCCAGTGACCTGGAAACTTTTCATACATACACAAAACAGTAACATCAGAATTCATTACATTCTACTCAAAAGGAAGTCATATCAATACGACTGCAGGAAGTTTCCAACGAAACCAATAGGGAAAATTCAATAAACATAAAATAAAATGTAATAAAACCCCGTATCAGCCAGAAACATGCGACTGGAGGGTTGGACTCAATATTTACGAGATAGGTAAAGAGGTTCAATGCGAATAAACAAGAGTATTTTTCATGCTATGTTTGTAAGTTATACGATATGTGATGTTAAAAAATATTTTAGCAAAATTTTAATGTGCATGATAATGGTGGATCTCAGTTGCACGAGTTAGGGAAAGCTAGACTTATCATGGAATAGACATACTAATCTATTCGGGTACGATGGTAGTTGATTAAAGAGACACGAAATTTGGAATTATAAAATCAATTATGTGCGCATTTATGGTTATATAAACAATAATAATACAAGACAATACATAGACATTTGTTTCTCTAGCTTCTCTATATTCAAAATATAGAAAGAGGTAAAAGCATAAAAATCTTTTTGACACTGCAAAGTAGATGTTGGTTTTTTCTCACATTGCTTCCTATATCAATTAACCGTGCAAAGGATCTCAAATTCAAATCCATGATGAAGGAATTCATAAATACCATATTATAATCTGTTTCGTATATCTTTTTTGTTTATTTTTCTGTGGAATATAGAATAACATATATAATACAAATGTATTAAGAGTGTAAGTCATGTTATAAATGCAAGGAATTCAATAAAAACGATGCGACCATCGAAGAACATATTACATTAGATTCAGAAAATGTGATTTTATATTTCAATAGGTACATCAGTTTTATTAATGTCAAACATTTTACTATACAGAAAGATAACATAAGAGCGATATTGTACAGATATTTTGTAACCTATGTCTTCATATAAACAATTCGATTCAATAAACGCATAAATAAGTAGCGTTGTAGCAATATTTTTACACAAACTGCAGTTTCGTATGGCCGTAACATTTTAACTGTCGAATACTAAACCAGGAAACGGGCGTTACATGTTTTTGGCAAGCAATTTTTGGCGCCGAAACTGCATTTCGCACACTTACTGCGCCCAAACATCATATATTTACTGTACGTGGGAATCGGAAAATTTGAATGTGTAACATAAGACTTTCAAAATGTTCTTCGAAAATTGGTTTCCATGAGTTCATATGTAAATTTCACGACTCCTTCAAGAGATAGGGGCAAGGATTACATAATACTTTTACAGATTTATATAAATTATGATAACGGTAATATGTAAATTACAGACTTGGTCTTTCAATATTCAATCCAACAAAAGAATACAATACACCGTCTAAAAATTACAAACTACGGATGGTAAACAAAATTCTCGTAACAATTTATTGCGCTACACGTCACTGTGAATATACAAGAGCGTTATCATCAATAGGAATATACCGGGAAATTTATACGTACGTACATACATTGAAATGAATGTAGAAATTATCTATGATGTACGAGTATTCAGTTGTGGCCGGTCTAGAAATACGTATTGTCAACATACTCGGAAATACGATGCAATACTCTAAGGATACGCTTTGGGGTCATCATATTGCTATTCGATAATATTGCAATAATAATATTCGATAATATTGCAAGAAACTACGAGGACATTAATGTATGTATTGCTATTTGGTTTACCTCCGTTTGTTTCGTGATTGGACTTGACTTACTCGTACATTTGCCGTTAAACGTCTGCTTCTATAATTGTCTTGTATATAAATATTAATAGAACATTCAAACTGTTTTTTATTTATTTTTAATAATCAATAATTATCGTAAGTTAACAAAACATACAGCAAATTAGAAATTGAAAAACTCTACGTTGAAGGTTTGTTATGTCAAAACAATTGAACATTATTAGACTCAATAGAAAAATCTCAGTTACGGCCAGCGATATTGATTTTAAAAGGAATTGAGTCCTGTTCAAATGTATAGATACGTTTGTTCAATATTTGTAACATATGTTTGTCTAATGTAATTGAAATGGATTTTCTCTTTTAGTGCTATACGTTTTAATTTTATTTAATGTAACACGATGCGCGAAGAAAATATAGGAATATTTGGACTCAAAGTACGAAAAGCGTTGAATTATATTTTTTTTTTCTTTGTCTACAGGCAGAATTAGTGGCAGTCGAAGGAAAGGAGATAGAAACACATTACGTGCTCGCCCGGGAGAAGATTCGCAGGTGGAATTCCACTTCCAAATGTTATCTTCTTGTTGAGAACCTTCCAACACCGCTTCAGGTATGAATTGGATTATACATATAATGTCTAAAACAAAACAATTTCAATTCGCTTAAAAAGTCTGCACTTCGCCGAACCGATAAAGGATAATATTATTATAAATTAAATTGAATTTGTAATTAATGTTAGTTAAGAGAATTTACAGGATCAACTGATACTTCATATACGATATGTAGAAAGTAGAAAAATGTCTTTATTTATTTAATATACGATGCATAATTATGAAAATTGATTTAATCGGTCACATTAAAGTTATTAAATGTATCTTTGACATTTATATTCAACTAAGTAAAATAGTTCCTTCTTCACAGGCCTCTTGTGTAGATACTAATAGATTTTAACTATGGGTTCGATTCCAAGTCGAGACAAATATTTGAGCATGAGTACTTTCTGTACAGATAGCATATTACGCTATCTATATAAGTAGGTGCGTAGAATTTTATTCTTATATATCTATTAGCTGGTGTCCTGCCAAGACAGCCGTGTATTAGTTGTTCGAGATATTGCCATCCATCCGGTTATAAATTAAATAACTCAAATACGCACTTTGCGCAGGCCGGGGGCATAGCAAGCGCCAGTGTATGGTCATCGTGCGGGTGCCGCCAACGGTTGCTGGCCGCGGTCACGAGCGGAGGCCGCGCCGTGCACTGGGCAGCGGTACCCGCCCCGAACCCCGCCAACGACAGCGACTTGTGCCGATTCAACTACACGTAAGTAACTGTATTGTCAACGGTACAATTGAAAATAATGAAATTATAACTCTATGTGAGTTCGCATAAATAACATAACGTAAAGGAAAATATCGAGAAGCAACCCTGCACATAGTGGAACGTAACATCACGCTTATGATTCCTGAAGAGGTAGGCAGAGTGTAGTGGACTCCCAGTTTACGTTTACGTTTACGTCCCACTATGTAATAGGTGGTGAGTATATTGCCATGCACCAGCAACATATCCAGACTCCGAGCCACTACTGGACAATCTAATTTAGAAAAATCCAATAGTGCTCGACGAGGAATTTCAACTCAGAACTTCTCGATCGGCAGTGCCACTTGCAACCAACACAACACACGAAACAATATCTTTATTATTATTGTTAGATATATCCATCACACCGGATAGTTTCACAGTAGGCAGAGAGCTTCAAATGTCTCTGTTTTTACAGAACTCACATGTTTTTGTATATTCTCATCACCCTTCATACGTGTGCATCGGCTTGAGACTTAAATGCCCCGCAAGTCATTACCTGAACTGTTTATTCAAAATACGAGTAGATATGTTACTCGATGTTTCGTGGCAATCGCAAGTATGTTCAACATGTCTTCAAGTGTACATTTCCCGACTTAATTTGTAGCTTTATTATTCCAAGTAAATGTTAAGGAATTAGGCGGAAATGTAGGTGATGAATAAATAGACTTTTTCGAGCAGGAAATAACATAGCAAAGGTTTGACGAACGAGTCTCAAGAGTCGTTCCCGGGCCGCTTTAATTTTACCGTTCGTTTCTCCTTCAAATTTAAGATTAGGGTTCAGTGGAGCAGTAGATATATTTCATGCCTATTATAAGTATACTATATTCTTAAAGGTGTTGGAAGAGGGTAGCAAGCATAGCAAGTCATATAATATGAAGTTTTCACTTTCTCCCACAGACGAAGGTGAGGGATATTTCAGTAAGGGCTTAATTACTACCAAAGATTCATGACAGCCTTACTTCCATTGAGAAGTTCGTTAGGTAGTTTCCTGGGTTATATTTTCATTTGTATCCTATAATATCCGAATATTTATTCAGAATGCAGACATTGTCCATTCCGATACCGAACCTTTTTTAAATCATTATTGCAATCAAAACGGAACCTTCAATCATGCGTGTTTTTATATCGAGATAGGAAAAAATCAATAGATATAAAATAGACTTTTGCTTTTTCTCACTACATTTCCACTAGGTAACAGAAACATCGAAAGAATCAAAATAATTTTGTATACTTTCTTGATTGTATACATAAAAACCTTACATGAAAATAGAAAAAATTTAAACCCTTCGGTCAAAATTAATCAAAAAACAACCCATTTTTGGTTTTCTCCTAAAAAAAACCCCATTTAAGAAGATATAATTCATAAGTGAAGCTTACCCACGAGGCCTCTTTCTCACTGTATTCTGACCCGGATATAAATTATTAGAAGGTTATTTTTACCATCTCTATTTTTTATTTATTTATTTTTTATTTTTACCCATCTCCATATAGGTTTTTAAAAAGATATTTTGTCTAAACTGGTTTTGGTTTAGTGTAGTTCTAATATAAATATGTGAAATAATATAATTGATAAGAACAATATACGATACATATAAACGATATATACATAGATACGGTACATATATGCGATACATATATACGATACATATGAACGTTCAAATAAATACTTTTAATTGCTTGGTGTTATGAGAAAGCAGCATCCTGAAAATGATTATTTGAAGGTCGTTTTATAATGGGGTCCTATACTAGGTCCTATACTATTAGGCCCAGCTAAATGTCCTGGCTGCCTATTGGTAGAAGCGTAGGCGGTGTGAGAAGCTGTGCTCTACGAACCCCAATCCGCCTGCCCAGCAACCGGATGGTCAGCATAACCCCTCAGGGTAGGCCTGTGTCAGCAGTGAACTATAATAGGCTGATGATGGTGATGAAAATAATCCATTAATTTTAAATCATCATTATCACATCAACTTTTCCGTTTTACTGCTGGAATCAGGTCTTTGCCAAGGTACCACATCAACTCGATTTTCCGATTTTCTTACGCATATCCTCCTCGCATCGTGTTCCTCATTGTTGGGGGTCGTGACCCCCTCCACGGATCACCTTCTGCTTATGGTGTTGCGTCACCGGCTGTGGTCACAACTGCATGTATGGCCTCGTGGACTTTGCTACCGAGTGTGGTAAAATCATATACCGAAATGAATTATTAGTATTTCCTATTTCTAATACTATTTTTGAAGGTAAACGCCGAATCATTATATGTTATATTTATATTAAATTTCAGCATTGATTCTAATCACATTTCATAACGTACTTCGACCCCGAATTAAGAAGATTGAATTCTTTACGAAGCTATCGCTATTAAACTACTCCAGAATGCAGCCGTGTACAACAGTAAATACATAGTTTAGAACCCAAATATCTGTTTATGAGACCATTAAGCAACTATTGGTTTAAACTGGGAAAGTAATTTAAGTTAAACAGACGTCTATGGGCGCTTTCGCTCTATAATGGTGAAACTTTGAAGGCTCTATGGATTATTGAATATCGTCCGCTTTTATATTTGAGTAAACAATTTACTTAACTATAAATACTCGTAATAATCACAAACATAGTAATGTACAACACATTAAATTTGCTGTATCTACAATATTATCATTATTATTATCAACCTTTTCCGATCCACTGCCGGACATAGGCCTCTCCTGAGGGTTTATGTCCATAATCATATTATGAAGTAACATCACGCCTGTAATCCCCGAAGAGGTAGGCAGAGGAATGTAGAACACTCCCAAGTTTCACCAGCTGCGTTTACGTTCCACTATGGAATAGGTGGTGACTACTGCCATACACCGGACACATATCCAGACTCCGAGTCACTACTAGAAAATCTAAATTAGTAGTGCCCGACCTGGAAATAGAACCCAGGTCATACCGATCGGCAGTCGCAATTAGAACAAACACGACCAACGAGGCAGTAATCATATCATCATTGTATTTTATTATACATTCTACTAATACTTGGTATATTAATACACGGTACTAATTCTGCAATTTATTCGGTCACAATTATTCGGCTACATTTATTCGGTCACAAAGAAGACAGTAGTCTTAAAAATCTGCGTACCTGTACTAACGGAGTTATGGCTGTTAACGAAGCACGGTCAGTCAGTCAGAAGTCAGGTCTTCACGAATACATAAATAGATATTTGGCACTTTCGTGTTTTCTGTCTACCGCGTATAAAACATGGAATTATGATATAATAATAATAATAATAATAATAACATTAATTTGGTCCAAGTGTAATTCTTAGCAACTTTAAACATGTCCGTTTAACATTGAATTATTTAAACATATATAATCCACCGTTCAAGGAATGTTCTAAGAATACATCCGCTCGTATAATTCCTTTGCGATGCGGTTTACGTCCAGGTTTTATTCAACTAACAACGTGCAAACTTTACAAAGAGCGTACTTACAAAGTATTCTCCGAGTGATCTAACATCGTCTTCTTCAAGTGTAGCCTTAAAAGATACTTTTAACTGGACAAATATTACAGATTATGTTTTTAGAGATTAGAGAGTATGTTTTGCGCGTCTGTCGGCAATACTGATCAGTTATTGTCGGTAGAATTATTTTGATTCACTTTCGCATTCTTGAAACTAGTTTTTGACTGCCTGCCCTGAGAATAGGGTTTATTGATAATCCAGTTATGTTAATAAAAATTAAATAATAATAGTTATGCCTCGTTGGTCGTGTTGGTTGCAAGTGCGACTGCCGAACAGGAGGTCCTGGGTTCCATTCCCGGGGCGGGCACTACTAAATTTTCTAATTTAGCTTTTCTAGTAGTGCCTCGGAGTCTGGATATGTGCCCGGTATATGGCAATAGGCTCACCATCTGTTCCATCGTGGGACTTAAAAGTAAC
>DWFO01000681.1:0-18834 GCA_018246595.1 Mimoniades nurscia nurscia
ATTAATTAATCTTATCAGTATATATTCGCAAATCAAACATTAATTCGTGCTACTTAATATTATAATATGTTCTTCAAACAGTATACATATCTACCTGATCAACAGATACAGATCAAAAAAGTAACTTCACGCCTGTAATCCCCGAAGAGGTAAAAAGAGGAACATGCTTGTTTTGATTCATCATCATCATCATCATCAGCAGCCCATCCCCATCCACTGCTGGACATGGGCCTCTCCAATAGCACGCCACTGAGCTCGTTCTTTAGATCTTTGCATTCAAACGCTGCCAGCCACTTTGCGTATATCGTCACTCAACCTAGCAGGAGGGCATCCTACGTTACTTTTCCCAAGGCGTGGTCTCCACTCCAGAACACATGTACTTCAGCAGTTATGACCGTCAGCAGTTAGCGACAGTTGTGACCAGCCCACTGCCACTTCAGCTTGCTAATCCGATGAGCTATGTCGATAACCTTGGTTCTCTCTCATTTGGGACTCTCATTTGGGATTCAATCCTTCAGAGAGCCGCCGCGGATAGCTCTTTCCAGAGCTCGCTCGTCGAGCTATGTTTTGATTCAAGGATTCTAAATTAGAATGCAGAGCAAAATGGGCAACAAAATTCAATCTAATCTCCAATTATTTACGGTTTCTCGCACATACACACATATGTACAATTTATTATTGCATTATTGTATTTATTATTGTATTGACCATGTATTTATTCATAAATTGTATTAATCCGTAGTTTAAAAAAATTAAAGAATTTCAATTAATATATGTATTATTTAATGTGCTTTCTATAAAAAAAAACACGACTGTATAGCCCTATTTTTCCCTAAAACGAAAACATTCTAAAAGACAATATCCCGACCTACGGAAGCAATTTAATTATTAACGTTTTATTTACACGACGCAACGTCTACAATTACAGGTTTTGGCATCAACCGGTAGATTGAAATTCACAGATGAAGTAGAAGCTGTTAAAAGGGAAGCGGAGATACTCCATGAACACGGAATTGATATAATTGTTGTTCTTTCACATTGCGGAATAGATATTGATACGTAAGTGTATTCTTAATAACATAATAATTTCATACGACTTCAAGCGAATTTTATCTAAGGAGATAAAATTCGCTTGAAGTCGTATGAAACGCTAAATAATACAAATTTATTTGTTGTAGTCTTAAACACCAATAAAATAAACATATGTATTTAATCGGTTAAGCGTGCACTAGTGGCATATTATAGGGAATGGCAAACTATTAAACATTTAGCATGTTTAGCATTAGATTCTTAAATATAATTTAAGATGACACTAATAAAATCAAAGGATAATTTATTTTTAACCAATATTTCCACCACGTACAACAACCTGTCCATCATGTACAAAACTCGTTTCACAGATCTCAAAATAGTTTTCATTTGATATTTTAGCGAAATAGCTCTTCATGGAGGACCACACATAGACATTATTGTTGGAGGTCATAGCCATACACTGTTGTACAATGATGACCCGCCAGAGAATTCTGGTTTTACTCCTAGGGGGCCATATCCGGTGGTGGTAGAACAAGAAACCAGAAAGGTAGGTTGTAACAAGTTTTAACATACACTTCGTATACTCAATCGCTGAGATCGTAGATTAGATACATTGCGTGCAGCTAACATCAGGAAACAAGTCTAAAACACAATTACATGACTTCTTATGCGCTGGCAAGTGTTCCATGCAGTTCTTTCATGCATTCTTCAAACAGTTGTTTCAATTTCTAAGATACGAGTACCTAATAGTATACATAATATGGCGGCTCAGTGCCAAACATACCGATTCAGTCTATAAAGTTAACCTGTCTGTAATTATTCAATTTGAACATTTTCAAATCAGGTTTGTACTAAAATGTCTTTACAGGTTTTAATAGTTCAGGCTGCAGCGCACACACAGTTCTTGGGTGAAATCAAGCTTTATTTTGATGATAAAGGTCACCTCTTAAGATGGCAAGGCCATCCTCATTTCATTGGCAATGAGATTGAACAAGGTAATCTATCTAGGTCAATTCGTATTATTAATGTTTTTCAACTTTACTTAACATTCTTTTTCAACATTAATATTGTTTTTAAACACGGTTTTTAAATTTTACTTAACATCAACGTAATTGACCTTGATCTTAAATAAGCGTCATGTTACGCATAAAATTATAAACAAAAATCCTTTCAAGGTACCGATTCCCCCTTTTTTAACTGTGTATTAGGTAGATTGGCTCTTAACGCAAGCGGATTTTTCATCGGATTTCACGCTTGAGCTCTTTACTCGAGCTTCGGGCACGGTAGCCCTTTCATATCATCCGCAGCCAGGCTATTCGCTTAAAAATCATCAACAAATTAAGCGTTTAATCATTTATGTTATGATGAAATATTAAAGTGTTCAATACTAGTTACATTTGCCATATCAATTTACAAACTACAGCATTGTACCATTAAGTTCTCCATACAAACGACTTGGGATAGCAGGCTGACCGTAGTCCTTAATATTCTTAAAGAGCTTAATACACGTAACAAAGCCTGAATGCCTGTGTTTAAAACTGGACTAGGGAAATGTGAACTATTTTGCCTCAAAAATCTTAAACAATCCTCATGATTCACAGAATTGAAGAATTCGCTCGTTAACATGACGAGTCAGTTGAGTCACTATGTGATGATAGAATTTATTGCGTTGTATTAATACAATGTTGTTTTTTAAATTCCACAGCGTCAGACGTGTTGGAGAAGATTAACTACTATTTACCCCAGATAATGGAGAGAGCTACGATGGAAGTGGGATCTACGCTGGTGCAGTTATCCTCAAGATGCGCATGCCAGGAGTGCAATTTTGGAAACTTTATTTGTGATGCTTTCATGAATTATGTGCGTTATTCATACTACACTATACTACTAGTTGTACTACAAGAGCCCTGTATAATTATACCTACACATATCAAGAAATCAAACGTTTGAATTGCAAATAAGTAGCATTACTTTACTCTTGTTATGAAAAATTACATAAAAAAAAATATTTAACAGCTATCCACGTTAAAGCATGTTTTTCATTTCACTCGCATTCTATTTTTTATTTTGTTCTGTCTACAGTTATTTTTTTATTGTAGACTAGCATACTGCACTGAATATCCGTTGGGGTCTCTTTATGCATTAGGAGTACTGGCTTATTTACAATAATTCTATGAAATTTTGAAATGTACCTTACAACAGACGTGTCATTAGTGGGTTGATGTTCACTCAATTGATCTGTAATAAGATCTAAAAGTTGGGTGCTTACTCAATTAATTCGTAACTGAGAATATCATATGTAATACAACATACATTCAATTAGATACATTTACATGTACATAAAACATTAGCGAGATTTGGCCTCCTAATAATTTAGTAAAAGTAATCTTTAGCCACGGTAATTATTCTGCAGCATTATTAGCGATGTAAATTTTGTAACTAATAAATAAATTGAACCCTCACAGGCTATGGATAAAGCTGAAGATGGCAACTGGCACTTCGCACATTTCTGCATCATCAACCAGGGCGGCATCCGCGTGGATATAGAACCGGGAGGTAAACAATTTATTTGTACCAAATATGGCGCGTACAATGCAAAGAACATCAGACGCATAAAACTCACAGAACAACAGGCGTATAAAATGCACAGAACAACAGACGCATAAATCGCACAGAATAACAGGCGCACAAAACGCACAGGGGTCTATTATTGAACTATTGACAACAATAGTTATTAAATAAATAAGTTAAATATTCATCATGCCATTGATCAGTAAAACTAAGAAATATAAGACGTAATCGCCTCTTAAAGGTATGACGGCTTTTCGCAAATTTATGCTAAATTCAAAGTTACAGTGATTTGGAAATTTAACAGCCAAATAAGTCAACACGCATTGACGTTCATTTCGGGAGCGGAGTAAACAAGTTCCAGACATTGGTACCGTTTCAAAGCACTATGTTTCAACGTACATTATGTTCAGTAACGGGATATTAAAAGACAACAGCTAACATCACTAAGCCATTTAGTCTATACAATAAAAGTAGTCTACTAGTAAGAATTACTTTAGGATCTGAGCAATAGCTTGCGCGCAACGTTATGTATTTTATTAGGTCTCTCCTTCTGTGTTTTTAATGGTATGCATATGAAGAACATAACAATTTTTTCTTTCGTTTTATTACTAATTAATTTAATTTCAGTGATTACATTCGAGACGGTTCTCCTCTCGACACCGTTTGAGAACAATGTGGAAGTTTTCGAACTGCGCGGAGACCACATCTTGGAAATGTTGGAGTTCTCCGTGGCTAATGAGTGGTGGCCGGGCGCGAGGATGCTGCAGGTTTCCGGTAATTAATGACAACTGTTCAAGACATAAAAAATATGATTTAGTAATATAGCAACACTGCTTCATTTCACGTGCATGAATAGGTACATAAATAACGAGATATTACTTCTTCATATATTTATCAATAAATAAAATATGTGTGACTGCCTCGTTGGCTGTGTTTGTTGCAAGTGCGACTGCCGATAGGGAGGTCCCGGATTCAATTCCCGGGTCGAACACTACAAAATTTTCTCATTTAGATTTTCTATTAGTGATTCGGAGTCTGGATATGTGCCCGATGCATGGCAATAGGCTCACCACCTATTCCATAGTGGAACGTAAACGTAACCGGTGAAACGTGGGAGTGTTCTGCTTTCCTCTGCCTACCTTTTCGGGGATTATAGGCGTGAAGTTACGTTTACGTTAGATATTAATTGGTATAATGGTAATGGATGTTAAAGAATCATGGTCATCTGAAATTAATAATTAACGTGATATACAGATAAAAGGCAAATCTACTAGTTTCGATGCCGATATTGAAAAATCCTAATATAAATTACAAATAATTTTCAGCCAGAGCGAAACAAAGTATCTGCAAGTTGACATTAAAAAAAATAGAACAAGTGGTTTGACAGCAATAAAATTTTAAATTGGGTCATTACAATTTTACAGAAAATTATTTACGTTCAAAATTATTATTTAAAAATTACACTCCGACCGCAAAATTAACAGATACAAAATCATATTCGAATTCTGAATTATACATTTCAGCGCCTCGTTGCCGATTCATATGGAGATGGAGGCTCCAACGATGCATGCGACAATTCTGTGCAGGTCTTCATCGGGAGCAATATTTAAAATTGGAAACGTTCAGTTATATCAGTGGATACATTTCCGTTTGAATGTACTCTATTGAAATAAGACATTTATAGTTGCGTCTGTACCATTTCAATATCGTATCGTTTAAAAAGTTTTTTTTTTCGTTGAGCGCACATTTTGTATGGGGAAATATACATATAAGCGCAGTTGTAAATATTACTTAGTAATTTATTTCCAATATACAATTTATGTCACGGATATTTATTGCGAGACTAATTTACTTTAAACAATCTTCCTTTACTTGCATTTCTGAGACTGCATGTAGCCATTCCGAAGGTACTCGCTGAATAAGTTTACGGCGTTTGATTCTTGTTTGTATAATATCAAGTTGTAAATTAATAATGTTGTTTTTATTGATAATATTCAATTACAATAAGGAATTAGGATTCGTAACAATCATTTATTTGTACAATTTTGAAGATTTATTAATAAAAAAAATCCTTCCTGATTTTCATATATATATATGCTGAAAGTGGTAAATTTTATTCACTTGAAAGGACCAACAAGTTTATTACATTTACTATTTAAACTGGTATCAATTAATTCCTACTTAAAAATGTACCTTTTAATGCACATTTTTATTAGAAAGTTTGAATGACCGCAATAACATTTCCTACGTTAAGGTTATTATTTATCTAGACTTCTACGTAGAATATAAGTCACGTTGGATCGTTAAAAGTAACGCCGGGGTGAGATGTCAGCAAATTATCTGCAATTCAGACTATTTTACTTTTCTAATTGGGTTTAATGTTGGCGCCCAAAGTTGAGAATTTTTATTGGTCTATTTCTATAGATATATAGACAAGAAGATAACTTAAAAATAAATAAATTTAAGCCGGCATTGGCGGGTGTGAGTTGAACAACTGATGGTGATGATGATGATGAAGACGACGAAGCAATATTTCTGCTCATAAATTTAAAAATAGGATATTTTAATCAAGAATTAAACCTTCTGTACGCCTGCGAAGTGTTAATTAATCTGTCCAAAACTATTAACGTGTCGTAGGTAACTTCTATATGTCAAATGATAAGAGCATTTGACGTGCAAAGCCACCACAGACATCTTACAAGTTTTTAATATCGCAAGCGTGATGAAACTTAGCGCGATAAAACTTAGACAATAAGCATAGATTAAATGGAGCGATGAAAAACATTAAACCTACAGATCCACTTTGTCCATGTATAACGATAATAAAATCGAAATTAATTATCTCTCTCTATAAGTCTGTCTCATTATTACGTTTTCTCATAAAAAAAAATGAAATCATTCCGTCCGATAAAAATAATTCGCACATTTCATATTAACGATATTAATAGTGTAATTTATAGGAACCAAAAAAATAACAGGTAACCAGTTGCGATAGTTGCAAACGATTCAGGTAATGCAATTATATAGCCTCGCGGGTTTAGCAAGACGATTGCATGTAAAGCTGCAATTGTTGTTAATTGGATATAAATTGCCACTACATTATACGTCTAGTGATGCGGGGTGATTTGGATTAAAACAAACGAATCAGCTATGCTCATGTTTCTTTTGTGTATACATTCTGTACGAATAATAACATAAAGCATTACGAGATATATTTTTGTAACCAAAGAAGTTATTATTAAGATTGCACTAGAATTTTTTTTAGAAGCCTTTCTTCACTTCATTATACTTGTTTTGCAGTCATTCTATATTGTAATAGTATCAAAATTAAAACTAAATCTACAAAATTCTAGTAAGACACCCGAACGTGGTTCCTGATACTCCGATTATCAGGACATGAAATTGTTGTTTACAGTGACATTTTTAAAAAATAGGAACGGGGTATAGTCACTCTTATACTTGAAACCTCATTAATATCAAGTAAGATTTACTAGAGGTTGCTTATAATCATTGTTCACTCCTGCATGGTATTTATTAAGTGACAAAACATCGGTGTAGGAGTCGACGAACATTTAACCAACTACCATCTGATAGAATCCTAAGAAGACACAATTAAGTGACAAAACATCGGTGTAGGAGTCGACGAACATTTAACCAACTACCATCTGATGGAATCCTAAGAAGACACAATTAAGTTTCTCTCTTGCCACCACCTCATTTTTATTTTAATGCGGGGAAAAACTTACTGAAACTTCACTATCTCTCCGAGACTAGATCGTCTTTAGTGACTGCTTTTGTTAGACGTGATTACCAAGTTTTATAGAGCTTCATTCCTTGAACCAAGATAACTTTTTCCCCTTTGACTCTCTACACGACAAAAGTGTCCAAATAATGATTGCACAAGAAGCGAAAATTGTATGAGAGAATTTAACTTCAAAAATATCAAAAGTTCTAACAGCAATTGGTGATCTATTTAATCATCATGATTATTACAATCAATGTTACATTTATTATGTAATCTAATGAAGTAGACAGAGTAGTGTGGTGTACTCCCAAGTTCCACCAGCCATGTTTGCATCCCACTATGGAATTGAAGGATGAGTATATTGTCTGGTGCATCAGAACATTCCTTGCTATTCGGTAACGTATTCGTAAAAAATATCATGACCATTGTAAAGACATAGGCGATGCTAGATTAGAAACTGTTTACCCCGTACTATCTCCGCAAGACAATATCCACACTAGCATAATCATGTTCTCGAAATGAAAGTTCCATATTGACATTGCTCTTATCATTAACAAAATCAATGACTATCTTCAATGCCTCATGGTAATACGATGTATTTCAAGAAAGATTTACAATTATTGTTCTCAATACACATTATTATTGTCTCTTTTCTCAATAGAAGTTTCCTATTGACGTTAAAAATCTGATATACGAAAGTAGGGTACAACATATCTCCAATAAGTCCAAATACTCGTACATCGAATAATAACAAGAAACTCTTCATGAGAACTAAAATCCGTGCCAAGTTACTAAATCCTTTTACGACGCATGTAAACTGCGAGTTCAAACGTGGCACCATTGACTGCAATAAGGGGAAATATCGCCACAAAGGAAATTGTGACTTCCATGATTACCGGTCGAGACCTCAAATTATAGTCCGCGTCGCTTGCTACTCCATTTCCTATTTTATCTGGCTGCTCACCATTTATTATCTACCGCGAGCCGCAGCAGAGCTAGGTGTGGCATATCTACGATAACCTTATGTATTCAGCGCTGTTTTTCAAATACATACGTATCCGCGTTGTTGTGACTGGTCTTAATGTAAAAATAACTTACTTTTATTTGTCTGGTAAGAAATCGAAGTAAATAGCGCGTAGAAGATAATATTCCATCGTCATTTTTTCTTTTGGTTTTCAAATTTTGGATTAACGTAGTGTGTTTTTTTTCACTACGGTGTTTTTACCCGTCACTACAGTGAAGAATAATATAGTAAGAAAACTTTCTCGTCTGAGAATTCCTCACACCTAATGTTTATTAATGCATGAAGCCACTTGTATACGTCGTACCCCGTTAGCGTAGTGAGCTACGGTTTTAATGGTTTCAATTTGTAAAAGAAACCAGTCTCTAAAGGGTACAAAGAACAAAGGGTAAGTAGATACATGTAACATTTTGTAAAACGTTAATCATCTTAATTATGGATATTTTCACTGCCAACGGAACATCGAAATAAGTGGAGATTTTAATTTTACCTAAGAAACCAAAATTTGTATTAACACAATCTAGAATCTAGAATACTTTAATAAAACATGAGACGATGCCTTAACGGTAATAGTAATTTGAGGACGGCAATTTCCAGTCGCTATAAAATTTTTATTACACGCTCATTACTACGAGTAGGTCTGACTGCGGTATTAGTGAAACGGTCCGTTGAATGCAAGGTAGCGAATGAACGAATGATAATAGTGTTTTAAATGATAACGAATAGTGTTCGCTTAAATTATTTCCATCCTATTCTTTCACACTGCCACCCCAACATCTGTCCGATTTACTGTTTCTTTTTACTAATTTCACAAACAAGTAATTCTGGACAGAGTAATGACACGAAAGGTAGGTAGCAATAAATTTATAGTCTTTATTGTACGCTCTTAGACCTTAGTTGCCAACGGTGCACTTAATACTGTAAGTATTATCTGTCAATGATCCCTTATAATTGATATATTGGAAAGAATAATAATAAACTCTCTACATTCATGGGTGGATTCCTTTTGCAAATCATCGAATCTAACATGTGTTAGTGCTCAGAGAGGGATCCGACTCGACAAAGACCTCCGAAAGGCCTTTGTGTGTACCTCCGATGCGGACGTACCCGTGTCCCGGGATTTCGATTGTAAAGGAAGAATGCACCTTTTAAACTTTTGTAAGGAATTATTGTACAATTTTTGACGAATCATGTTATATTCAATTTTCCTTTCGGTATTTATTCAAGCCTGGATTTTATATAAAACAACACATTATAAAACATCCATGCATATATATCTACGTACCTATATACACGGTGCCAGCATTATATGCATATTAAAGTTGATTTGTTTAAATTTCATAGTTAATTATGAGATGAACTCTCAGAGTGGAGATGAAAAAATATTTAAATAAGTGTGATGTGATTACTGATTAATTAAAATTTCCACTTGTGGTACGGAGGCAGGATTTGTGCCCGATGTGTGGTAATAGACTCATCACGTATTCCTTCATGGGACTTAAATGGGACTGATAATACGCGGGAGTGTACCTACTACACTGCTCTGCTTACCTCTTTAGGGATTACAGGTGTAACGTTACGTGTGATGAGAAAGCAGATAATTATATGATGAATCTCAGTAGATACATTTATGTATTATATTGGAATAAAATGTACTCACTGAATTTCTAACAAAATATGTGCCAGTTGCCGTAACTACGAGTACATAGTTTATATTTGTTCACGCTTTAATAAGCGACTATACAAAACGGCATTCACAACTCTACAACAGGAAGTCGCTACTGCGAGCCGACGTTGAGTAAACAAGCGCAAATTGTCAATGAATACGTAATGAGAATAGTGAAATCTGCTTTAATACAAAACATCAGGTCTGTCTGATCGTATTAAACGAAAAGTCGTGACGAGCGTACAGATATAATAAGTCAATATATTAATGTAACCACAAGGATAATAGTCATTACCCGATGAATAAAATAATCTAGTTGACTGTTGACTGACAGTTGAGTTGACTTTTTGAAGCACAACAGTACGCTATTCGAGTTATCTCATCCGTCCAATGGTTTGAGAGAACACAGGATATTTTGTAACTTGCCCGAAAGACTGTAGAATGGTTTTGTGTGCGTCGAGCGTTTAGTGGAGTGCGAGCATTCAACTCGAAAAGGAGAATGGTGAACTCGTCTCTCACTTTACAAGATGGTTTGCATATTGTTTTATGAATACCAGAGGAAAGCCTTGTTACTTACTCCCTATTAGTCGTATTATTTTTGTTTCGGACACGATTTTTTATTATCACAATCACAGCTAGCAGTTTCACCATCAAAGATTTATGATACTAACAATAGTTGCGCGTATAACAGTTTTGCGTTATTCGATATCAAGGGGCGCATGGACCCATCTCCCTTGGAATATACATTATTATTATTATTTTATTAAAGCAACCGATCACACCACGTACTTTGTTTTAACTTAATTGACTTAAGCGTTACAATTTTGTGTTTCTAGAAATATATACACTTTTACTCATGCAATTGTCCGGAAATAACAAAGCAACGCACCTAATCTGATTTGGCGTGTTGATATTCGATAGAGCTAGGCATTTGATTTCTGAATTAAAAATACAATCATCCAAAACAAGCGGTTCTATGAGTGGACTTGTACAGCATGTAATTCACTAGCACTACACTTGTCATTAAGCATAACTGATGAACCACTATTGCGTCCTTATGAAAGATTAATAAAGTAGCAATCAAGTAGACATTTGAAATATGTGGGTCGTATATCGAATATAGATCATGAAATTGTATTAGAAATTTTGATTATGTTCCAGGCTTTCATCTTTTTCTTGTTTTCATTAGATAGAAATTTAAGAAAATGCTTAGAAGAAGTAGAAAAATGGTAAACATGTTATTGATTATTCTGTACTTCTGTAGTGCGGCGTGGACTTTATTTGCATAGTATCAACAGAATAACTATTGTAGGGCTGAGGGTGGTTATGTATTTTGACAATAGATTGAGTTATACTTGACTTAAAAAAGGATTTTTTATTTTACTTTCGTATTAAAATAAAAAAAAATTAATAGAGCAATTCGAATATGTGAAATTTTCTTAAACGTTTCTCTGAGAGAATTAGAAAGTGAAAATTCATAAATATTGTTATCCTTTTTTATAGTCGAATGTTCTTATTCAATTTCTGGTACCTACTTTTGTGTCGTTCAACGTTTCCGTATATATAATATAAGGCAAGTAATTGTGGTATAGTTTTATAGCAGTATTATTTTATTATCGATTACGTGCTAACTACGTTAATCATACGAAAATACAAAATCATGCCAATGTGTTAGACTTAACACGTATAGCACATACGTTTAATTTTTTTTGTATATATTTGAAAATTAAAAATCATCTGGTGTTGTATGTTGATTTAAATAAATACATGTATATATGTATATGAACATATATTATATTACTCACATACTTTAGCTTTCGTTCAACCAATTTCAGTAACAACAAAACAAAATGATTTTTAATTATTTTTTCTTTCGTAAATCATAAGAAATTGTAAGTTATTTAAAAAGCATTCTTTAATAATATTGTTGCAGGTATATCTATTAACACTGAGAAGAGATATCTTTTCTACATATTACTACTATATCTATTACCACTGAGAAGAGATATCCTTTTAATTTACTGTCATTTAATATACAGGGGGTACTGATATAAAGCGGAGAATTCCGTTTTTCAATAATCCCAAATAAGTTTATGAAAATATATTTTCGGGACCTGCCGCGCATCAAGTGGAACGAACACATATATATGTTCATATATTGCTCTCTACCTCTGAATACAAATTCGGAATTATTAATCGTCGCGTTAATGTAATTACCGGCAGTCAACCATGTGACCGAATGTTTCATTATCAAAAACTATACGATACGCAATAAAAATAAATAGCGACAAGTTCAAAGAACCGAGGGAATGCTTTTAAATAATTAAACAATTTCATAATTATCAGGTCAATTACGTTCATATTATTAATAACAAAAATTGTGTACACAAACGTAAATTTAAAAATTTAAGCACAAATCCAAATCAAAATACATAGTTTCATAGGCTTATATGTTTTTTCTTACTTATCAATATGTAATGGACCTCATAATAAAAGTAATTTATATACATATATAACATGTGATACATATATACACATATATAAATATATGAATAACGTGTGCAAAAAACTTACGCGTGTAGTCCCAACTGTCCTGGTCGTTTTTGAACACGTTCAACCTTTCGGGCTGCAACAAACGGGAATTAAAATTTTAATTTCTCCAAAACAAAATTACACAAATGAACATGTCGAAACAAATCATACGTATTTTTTTTCATTTCTATTTTATTGAAAAAGAAACAGTTGTGACGTGAATTGAAACATAAACGTGAATCTTTCAGATTATGCATCAAAATACAATTCAGATGTAATTACATTAAATTTTCACAAGCAAATATATAAATATACATATGTATCCAAGTACGATTTAGACTCAATTACTTCATATTGGCAAATTATACAACAAGATATCCTAACCCTCCGCACATCTCCCACGTAACGTGTCGTGGGTGCCAAAACCCACACGCGAATGCTCAAGCTAAACTGTAACCTTACAGAAGGAATTTTTCAACCGTTTTATCTCCGTTTAAATCCTCTCAGTAAGAAAAGGGTTAATGAAGGACTGATTGACAGATTGACTGTGTGATTAACTGACCCAATAATGAAGAAACGACAATAACACAATTAGGAACACTCGTTTTTGAAATCGGACTGGAAAAGAGCACTACAAGACAATATTAGGGAGAAGAATAAGAGATTCAACATTCAACTTCTTTATAATCAAATGAAGACATACTATATAGTATATAGTAATCAAATGAGGACATACTATATAGTATATAGTAATTTATGCTCGGAGCCTACTGCGTAAAGGACAGAGCATAATAAAATAGTAATAGTAATTTAGTTTTTCTCATAATACCGTTGAAACATAAAGGCGCCCGGAAGACGGATGCACTTGCCAAAAGTCGACAAGAGAACAAAGCGGCTAGGGTACCGGGAAAATTTCGATAATGCTTGACCGGGCGCCCGGCTCTTGAAGGTACAAAGCCGAAAGCAGCGGCTAAGTTTCCACTTGACAAAATATAGTCTAAAATAAAAGTAGACTAAAAAGTTCATTTTGGTAATAGTAAATGAAGATAAAGCGCACTTGATACTTGATGTTCTCTACCTACCCTGTGAACTATCCGGCATGATGATGTAATGAATATAATAATGTAATTAAAATGCTGCATAAAACGATTATCGCTTCATTTTCCTTGAAGCGGGAGGCGTTAATAAGTTAGATGGATGCGATCTATCACATGCGCTAACTTTATTCTGAAGTGTTACTGCCGCGAGTTGGCATCTGAACCAATAGCGGTAATGGAGTATGTTAATTCTAAAAGAAATAAGAAACGAAAGATCGAAGAAATTTGCATCAGCTGTGAAGAAACAATTCTGTAATGAGCATTCTTGTGAGTATTTTCTATGTGCCCGGTTGCAAAACATTATCTGGGTATGTATACAGTAATAGTTAATCAGCCGTCTGGTTACCAAACTACAGACACGCAACGAACCTATTAAGGGATCAGATAACCACGTGATTAGGGCGATATCCCAATATATAAAATAATATGAACAATAGCAAAACGCTTATTGTGTTATAAGACGAAAACATCTCAAGTCCGTAATCCCGTAGCTGATCACTTAAACGCGGCAACTCCAGGGCCGTCTTGTCGACCATCTCTCGAGCGCCTTTGATGCTTTCAAACTCGTCCTCGTCACGATCGTACGACGGCGGAATCTGTTCGTAGGTAGGTACCTACTCGAAAAGGGTCATTTACTGTTATGTACGTAGGTGCAATAAAATGTGAACGTTACAACGCTTTAAGCAAGTAGGTACCGTAGAACGGGGCGTTTAAAATTTGTGACGGATCTGCTCAACTAATCTGATCCAATCTTGGCATTAGTGAAACAGTAACCACAGCGAGATGTATAATTATATCAGTGTTAGCATTATACGTAACATCATCACGCCTGTAATCCTCAAATAGGTAGGCTGAGGAACGTACAACATTCCCACGTTTCAGCAGTTAAATTTACATCCCACTATGGAAAAGGTGGTAAAACCTGAACTAAAAACTACTACTCGGCCATCACACAAACATATACAACGATCAATCAATCGAACAGTCCAAAAGCTATGCATTTAAATAATATAACAGTTGCAGTAGCGTACTATACACTCGTCGTCGTAAGTTTCGAACAAAGTTGCGAGCTCGGGTCAAAGTTAACGTCGAATCGCTTTGGGGCATCCGCAACAGTAGATATGGGGCCAGATTAACAGAGGCTGGCATCGTTCCGCTCCAACATCCGTTTCATGTGTTTACGAACGTCTGTTGCAGTGAACGAAGCGATTGAATTAATAGGACTTGGTGGTGTACGGATGTAGCGATTGAAGTTTTCGAATCGAATTAAAGTGAAAATAAAAACAAAAGAGACAGAGTGATATTGCTCAGTGTTAATTGAAGGCGACTAGATTGCTGATAGTTTTTTCACGATAACAAGCAGCAAGCAGATACGTATGTCGGTGGTTAGGCGTCACAAGGTCAATAGACTGAAGGATGTCAAATAGTAAGTTTGTTATTGTGTGACTTGTAACGTGCGACTGCCTCGTTAGTCGTGTCTCGAGTACACATCCCGGGCCGGACATTATTGGATTTTTGAAGTTTCTATTTCTTAGTAGTGCCCCGGTGTCTGGATATGTGCCCGGTGTATGGCAATAGGCTCATCACCTATTCTACAGTGGGACGTAAACGTAACTGGTAGCACGTGGTAATGTACTACACTCCTCTGCCATTTCTTTGCGATTGCAGTTACTTTTAAGTCCCACGATAGAATAGGCGGTGATCCTATTGCCATATACTGGGCACATATCCAGACTACGAGCCACTACTAGGAAATCTACATTAGAAAATTTAGTAGTGGCCGACCCGTGGAATCGAACCTTGGACCTCTCGTTCGGCAGTCGCATTTGCAACCAAAACGACCAACGAGGCAGTCAAGGTATATCTCTATTAAATATACATACTAACATATACTACATCCATCTAACTCTAGTTAGATCCATTACGACTAGATGGATAAGTCGGTAGTGGAAGTACCAGGTACAGATAGAAGACTGTAAAGCGCAGTCGATCTGCCACAGCGCAGCAATAGAACTGCCAAAAGTTTGTTTACAGTAACATTGTTACGGGGGCTCTGTTCGCGATCGTTGTTTGGTCGTGCGCTTTAGCTACGGGCGTCTGGATCCGGTAGCGAATTAATTTGTAACGAAGAAGCTCTATTTGAGGAAGTTCTATTTATTTAGATAGATTATATATTTAAGTCTACATGGTCTCTATATGGAGGTCTTAAGTCTATATGGGATAGAGGTATTTGGAACTCGGGTTCTCTGTCTACCCAGCGAAGGCCCTGACGTGAACATACGTACGTAGATATTTACTTAAGAATTACTGTCTATAGTAATTGAACTGTTAATAAATTAGGGGTCCACAAATTTGTACCGCGTATGACAGCTCATGAGGGACTGCAAATAATTTTAAAACTATTTCAGCACGTATATATATGACATATACGTACATAACGATGTAACGAATATATATCTTACTTAACGAACACTACTAACGAATGAACGAAAGAACGAACGAAGCATAAACATTCGACGCCACATCTATACGGTCGTTCTTATTTTTCGGATTCAAAAACCAAGTCCAATCAACGCTACTTTTGCGTGTAGAGCGAAATAGAGCTTAAAAATTCCATTTTGAAAAAATACAAAGAACGAACAGTAAAATGTACTTACCGAGTACCTACCTATAACGAACGCAGAAACGTTATGCTGAATGAACACGAACGGAGAAGCGACGAGCTTGTGTTTTGGAAACTGTGTTCCATTTCGTGAATGAAAGCCACCAATTAAAGCCGTTGTTTTGAAGAGTTCGCGAACGATTAGGAAGCGATTGTGTAACGACGTGCCGAGTGCAGAGAGAATGAGAATTCAGTTCTCTCTTCTCACTTTTTTCTTTTTCGAATGGACCGTAAAGGCCAAATGGAACTCGCAGTCCCGTTTTAGTGTAGCACAACAATTTTCCGACCATTTGATTGGTCTCTAGGTTCCGTGCTTAGTGGCTCTGACTACTGACCCGAAATGTTGTGAATTCTACTCCAAGCCGAGACATATGTATTTCAGTATAAGTGTATGTTTGTTTCATTGCGTGCAAATCGAAGGTTTGGTCGCAATCCCGCGCAATGGAAAACGCGTATGCGAAGATTATTCAAACCCTTCCTTCGGATATTCCAAAGTCACTTAAATACGGAAACACAGATACTGTGTTTATAAATTATTTTTTGCCTATATAATTATATATAGGTATATGTATCAGGAAGAACTTGGCACTTACATAAATTACCCGGTCAAAAAGTATTATGTAAAGAGTGACGTCATCTACGAGTACAATCGACGCGGCCACCAATCAGTTCCTACTTCAAACAACTCCAGCGATGTCTTACAACGGTATAATAGCGTTTGATGAGTAAATTAAATGCCCATGCCAGTACAGCATAGTCGTACATATTTTGTAAATACATGACATCATATTTCGACATCATATTTCGTCTTCAATGACTAACATTCAGCTTAATTTAACCATAATTATATATCATGATTATTATAAAGGTAATGGAACGACGAAATAATAATAATAATCTTGTACGTATGTAATATGTTATATAAACGTAGATTAATTATAATTTTTTAAATGAATAGGTACATGTGCGAATCAACAAAAGCTCGCGGAATAAAATGCAAACATGTTAAAAACAAATGAAATTTTATGCAAAATCATTCGTTCAAATATTTAACGTATTTACATTCATTTAAATTCAATCCGTATTAACAAATAAATCGTAGGCTTATTGCTCTTGTCGTATTTCCCGCTAGCGAGTGATATGTCTATATGTTTTGTCAGAAAACTTCGTACCAACTATTATGGCGCCATCGAAAAATTCAATAATTATTATTTGAAAAACTAAATTCTTAACTTGTGACTGCAATAACCAGTTAAACGTTTTATAAATAGTGTCAAAGCATATAAACAACATTACGGAAATAGATCATGTCGTTATTGTACCGACTAATATACATACACTGTTAGAATCGAATAAACGGAGAAGGTGAAATGAATTTAACATGGGAATAACTGGTCGAACAATTAAATTAAGTCGTAACAGTGGTCTTACATTCTTTAATTAGTGAGACTGCTTGGAGGCTTTACTGGTAACGCTTCGGAATTGTGGCATATAACAAACCTTGATTTTAGGTACCGACTGATTATTTCTTAAGCTTACAGACCGGATTCAAAATTTTGCCTGCTTATCTGCATCAGCAATCGATTCGTCATCGCTGCCGCTTGGTGGCCGACGGTGCGACACGGTCACGAACACCGGTCGGACAGAGATTGTTCGCGGTTTTAATTGCATAAATCAATTAGTGTAATGAGCTTTGATGGCTTAGTGGTTATAAGGCAGGCTCGAATCCATTTATGGGCAAATCGTTTAAAAATATTTCCAAAACGTAAAGTAACAATATGGAGCATGTGTTATAGTCTTGTTTTTGGTTCAGTGGTTACTGAGCTTAACAATTGAGCTAGAGTCGTGGGTTCGATTGTCGTCCTGGACAAACGCTAGTATAGTGAGCATAAATATTTACCAGGGGCGGCTGAAAAGTTTTGAGCCTAAGTACCTTTAATTATTATTAATGCCTCACGCAATATACCACTAATTGCGGGTGTCATAAGGAGTATATAAGTCAAGTTTCATGTCATTAGCATCATTACGCTTTTAGTTATTGAACCGTAAACGACACCATGTCCGAGTCATCTGCACTTTGCACGAAATTGGAGTACAGAGCCGTGATCAAATTCCTTACAAAGAAGAACAAAACGCCGACTGAAATATTTGAAGAGATGTCAGCAGTTTATGGGCAATCTGCACCTTCGTTTGCGACCGTAAAACGTTGGAGCCGAGTGTTCAAACAAGGCAGAGAGTCGCTTGAAGATGATCCCCGGTCTGGACGCCCAAACACCGCCGTTACCGAAGAAAACATTGAAAAAGTGAAGAAAATTGTTCTAGAAGATCGCCGAATTAAGTTGTGGCAGATAGCTGAAGCTATTGGCATCAGCAAGGAACGAATCGGTGACATTTTGCACAATCACCTGCACATGAAAAAGGTGTGCGCGCGATGGGTGCCGAAAATGCTCACGCCGCTGGACAAGCAGCGTCGAGTCACAACTTCACAGGAGTTTTTAGACATCTGTG
>DWFO01000682.1:0-18833 GCA_018246595.1 Mimoniades nurscia nurscia
CCTTCATACCACGTCCTATACGGGATAGGTAGGGAGTGCAAAAGATCTCAATCTTATAGATCTATCTTTATTGTCTATCTATACAGAAAGATATATCCATCTCATTATTATATGTATATATGAATAAACAAATGAACATAACAGCTATGAAGATTCATTATAATATATTACAGCGCAGCAGTCAGAAAATAAATTAAAAACACTAGCATTATTCTGCTATTAAAATTATTAAAAAGTATTTACCTTTCGCCTTGTTTTCCAATAAGTGTACATTACACGTGGAAAATAAGTGAAGTACCATAATGTCATGGTAATAGGTAACCGACTGTAAATCGGATAACGCCACACATAAAATATGCGAAACACTGTTATACATTGTTGAATGGTAACCGGCGAAGTGTATGTGTGTTCAAGTGTGCATTACCTATTATATTTTAATATAACATCTGATACATTAAGGATTAAATACAAAAACCAGTTCAAAGAAACATGATTAAGTTGATCATTCAACTTTTTACAGATATAATGCACATCTACAAATATATGTACGTCGTGTCAGTACAGGCATGTAATAATAATATACACAACTATGTTATATACAAATCTGCCGAGCACCCGGCGGGAAACTGCGCATTTGCAGTTGGTTTCATTCGAAATTTACAACCTTACGGCACTCCTGCATAGACTATTTTAATATAGGATATGGTCACACAGGGCACTAGTGCCTTGTGTAAAAAAAATACGCGCCTCGAGGAACTTTTACTTTTACTGGATGTCCTGTGGGACAACTTCGCTTGATTATTTATCCTCGCCGTGGGATATTCTACAGTAAGTTAGTTTGTCTTTGATTAGATATTACACAGGAAAATACGGTCACAATTTAACTATTGGATTGAAATTACGAATATTGTGTATTTTTTTTTCGACGCTTTTATCGTTCCATCGTTAGAAATTTGGCCTTCCTTAGAATGCCCAGCCGCAGGTCACGTGCCAATTGCCACGTGCGTGTTAGCAGACTTCACAAGTCTTAGATAACAATTTTGTTTTGAGAACTCGTAAGGTGTGCAGGTTTCCTCACGATGTTTTCATTACCGTTACAGCAAGTGATCTTAAAACGCACATTCTTTAAAGATGTGCGCGCCAGTATTGGCATCCGAGCACCCGGAGTAAAAAGTCAAATTTCAAACCATTAAGCTATTACTGATTTTGTCCTTATTATATTAATGTATATATATCATCATCATATTAATATATATCATCACGTTCGATCCCTGTCAAGGTAGGCAGTGTGCGCCGAGCACTAAATTTCTTTACGCTTCTAGAGCTGCCATGTTTCTTCTACATTCATAGTTCTGTTACAAAAACGCCAATTTGGCATCTTATGTAATAATTTAACAAACTGCAGTGATGTTTGTGAAGGCTCTTTATAACACTGCTTGATATTCAACACCGAACTACAACGCCTCTTAATGTGTGTGTCTATTCACTTCCTACAGCCTTAGTTGCGGTCTATTTTATGATTAGTTTACGAATTGGTGTTGGGTGCATTCTGACCGAGCCGCAGTGAGTAACTCGTCTTCATTATCTAGGACCAGTTTTGTTTGAGTTTTGTTAGCTGTAAATAGCTCTGTGCGGGAACACTTCTTCATCGAATCTGAATGAGGGTGCTAGTTAAATATTAAAGTTTCAATCTCATAGATTTTATGTCTTAGAGAGTATTTATTATGTACTGGATACAATTTTTTTCAATGAGAAATCTTTATCCATAAAGAACATTCCTTTGGAAAACAAAATGTCCTTTCCGAAAAAATATCGAAACGCTCATAACCCTTGATACAGAAGATTATAAATTTGAAAGCAAATTAATTATCTTATCTGTATGAAGATTGCCAATATGCGTTTGGATAGTTTGGCAGGGTAGGGGTATAACATTTTCATTATATGAGTAGCATAAGGTCCTATTGTATCCTATTAGAATACTGTAGTACTTTGTGATCAGATGCGTAGGTATTCTAAAACGCAAATGAGTGGAAGAGATAACTTATCTACTTGCAAGTAAGTTTGCCTTACAGAAATAGCATGACAACGCAATACTGAAGTCTAACGAGCAAGTAGCGAGTTAAGTTTATGGTAAAAAAATTATCCCCTACAATTATAATGATATTACAAATATTATTAATATAGGCGTAATCCCACAGGGGAGGCCTGTCCCCAGCAGTAGATTGCAGTAGTCTAATGATAAGGATGATTATTATAAAGCAGGCGTCATACGATACTTTGTAAAAAAAATATCCATACTTTTTACTCAACGCGAAAAGTTAAAAACGTTCGAAGGGTTTCTTCTAGAATATGCTTTTAACTATGCTACACTGTTACTTGTGAGGTAACTCGATATGAAATAACAACATATCAACATATGTGACATGTGTAATAGCGCGTGCGTGTAAACACGCTCAATTTTCTAATACTAACTTACGCATTCAGTGAAAGATCTCATACAGTATTTGTCGTTGCTCTATCAGTTTAGTTATCAGTACACTAAATTCGTCTAATACTTCAGTCACGTAGACAAAACATTTGTCTAAGTTACCGGGCAAGTCGTCGCAATGTTAAACAGTTGTTTTGTCGCAAAGACAAGCTGTTACTTGCAACTTAACTAATTGTAATGTAAACGAGGAATCTGGGTAAACAAGAATATATATAGAATTATTATCTAACAATTGCAACGTATTACTGTAATTACGGAATTTAAATGTCGCTTTTATTCATTATGATGTTTATGTACATACTAAGAACTTTGTATGGTGACTGTGTGCCGTTTGAATACCGTTTTCATTTTATGCAAATGCATGCAGATCTATAAAATTTTACGTTCTGTAAACATGACACCATTAAAATTTTGCCTGCAGTTTTAAAATCATGTGTTAAGTATAAATATGACTGCCCAGTTGGTCATATTGTTGTAAACGCGGCTGTCGGTCGTGTGGTCCTGGATTCGAGCCCGGGTCGGGTACTGCGGGATTTCACTAAATTACAATTTCTAGTTCTAGTAATGACTCGGAGTCTGGATTTGTGTATTAGGTTATTACATCTTAGAATGTAAATGTAACTGGCGAAACGTGGAAGTATACTTCCGTCTACTGTCAACTTCTTCGGGGATTATAAGGATGATGTTACGTTTAAAAATGAATATAGTAAGTAGAGTTTTAGTACTTCGCAGATGACAGTGATAATGAATGATATAATTGTACTTTCAAAAAACCTGTAAGAAACACTCGGCAGTAAAACTATGGAAATAAATCAAACAAGACGTCGAAATAAACTAAACATGTCGAAACATTTACTATCATAGTGATGAGATGATTTATTACCAACCATTAAACTCTCCACTATGCACTTCCTGGCTGCTTGATCAGATTACCTCAATTATATCAAATTGTAGCATTGTTAAATCAAAGTACGACTATACTAATTTTTACCTAAACCGATGCAGTTAGAATACTACTAAAATTCATTTTCCCATTTCCCTATAGATTTCAATACAAGCGTATTAATATGTTAAATCGTTGATAAATCTCAAACTAATTTTTTAAATTTCAATTAACTTTTCAAATTACAGATATGGTATTTATTTATCTACAACAGGCATTTCTGTTAGTAAAATTTTATTTATTAATTTTTTAGATTTCTTTAACTTGTTTCACTTGTAGGAATACCTACTCGTATATTAAAAAATCTCTGCACTTATTGGCGTACTAAGAGACGCATGAAGTCATAAAGATTTACGAGCTATTCTTTCGCGTAATTGCTATAAAATCGTTGCTAATGGAACTAGCCTGCCTCGTTGGTCGTGTTTGTTGCAAGTGCGATTGCCGATCGGGAGGTCCCGGGTTCGATTCCCGGGTCGAACACTAATACTATAATTTTCTAATTTAAATTTTCTACGCTAATGGAACTATCTTTGTTTATTGCCATACTTGTATATAGTATAGTATAGACATAAAGATATGGATCTACAGCATAGGATAGTATTAAGGACCTGTTATTGAAACTTTGAATTAAATTATAATATCCGCTACCCATTTTCCCTTCTCCAGTAAATGGAATTCCCTTACAGCGAGAGACCAGGAACAGGACATTGGTCTAATGCCGAGATGAGGAAACAGGTTTGTAGAATTAGGGTGACTTTAACCACCTTCAAGACTTTCGACGAGGTGTAGTTATTGTGACAGTGACAACCGGCACTGGCAGTCCAACGTGCAAGGAAACACTTGTGAAACTTAGTCACTAGGAGTCATCCGTCCAATTTACGATCTGCGACCGAGTCATGGCTATTACCAAATGCCAAGTGCAATAGCTATTTATCTGCTACTTCTATTTCTACCGTGAATCGGTAGCTACTGTGGAAGTTTGTGATTCAGTCGAAAGGATGTGGTGTCCGTTCCACTTGTGTCATTCAGTCCCCAGTAATAACTAGGCGTACTCACGTGTACTATTATTATTTATTCTTTTAACGCTTTCAGCTAATAGCATTTCCCAATTACCTAATAATAATTATTTAGAATTACTAAATTTACTAGACAAATGAATACAAACTAATTTGATATACTCGTAATCCTTTTCATACTGTACTGCCCAAAACTGGTAGTGAAATGTCCATGAACGATAATAGCCACTCGTGGTATGCTTCTCTGGTACTTTTGTAACAAAAATAAAATATTGAAATCGAATTCCTTTCAACATTTCGAACACTAATTCTATCTGATTTTATTTCATATTAATCAATTCAACCTCTTAGTCGGCCAAGTACATACACATAATCAACTTCCAATGAATTAATTGACGCCCTCTTTCTGTTCGAATACACACCGATGTGATAGCATAGGCTCCAATTAACTTTTCTCGATAGACAAAACCCGTGCCCAGCAACGGACTGCCTTTATAAACTGTGGTTAATTATAAAACGAGATAAAAAATGCGATAATTACCAGCAATTATACAATTATTGTTATGACAATGAACTCTACATAATAACAGATTACTGACTGTTGTATAATGTTTATGAAACTTGAACTATATTTGTACGAGTACGTTGTAGGTACCTACACGGAATTTATTGGCACAAAAAATACCTAATTGTTTTGTTACCGCTCCAAATTACAAGATAATTTTAAATATATAAAACTATTTAAATAAACTTCAGTATCATTCTGCTGTAAGTACTAATCGACGAATATACTTATATAAGTATATTATATCCTTTGTAATCTTGGGTAGCAGGCCAACTTATATAAAATATTAATTTTCGACAGAACAATTCATAAGTCATCCCGCTTAACAAACGAAAATGCATGCGAAACAAATGAAATCCTATAGCGAGGCAAAAAGGTTCAATTTTGTATGTGTTTTACATCCAAAACCGGTTCGAACGCTAACCGACGCAGCTTTTTGACGTTTTTATAAGATCGACAGACTTGTCGATTTCCATATCATATCATATCATATTGTTCACTTAACAAAATCCATGCAATACTAATATTTTTTATACCTTGACGAATTCTACGAAAATAAATAATAAACCCAGAGCCAGAAATTAAAAGGCTAAAATTGAAACCTACAGGCAACTTAGCTATAAAAAATAAATTTTCGTATTTCACGTTTTTTCCGTATAAAATTTCATCAAAATCAATATTTTTAAGACATCATCGAGCATATTTTTAAAAATAAATGTCAGTATGTTGAAACAAAAGAATGCTCGAATAAAAACATTAAAACAAAGGAATGCTCATGTTGTCTAATGTTTTGTAGAATTTAGATAGCATCATATCCTTCGCGCTCAGTGGAGTCCAGACATAAAAGTAACTAAAGTTGCTTTTATGTCCTTCGCGCTCAGTGGAGTCCAGACATGTTACCATAATACAGCATAAATTACGAACATAGAAATTTCCGAAACGCTAAAAATGTTATTGCTAGAATTAATAACCTACAAATTGACACAATATTGTAAAAGTTGATGCGAATGAATTGATTGCAATGGTCATACTTCCGAGTGAGACTTCCGGTGAAAGGTTTCTTATACCATCACAAATGTATGCCTCTCAATGTCGATCCATATTCCAAAACATAGTTCGGTTTCTTTATTTGTGGAAGATATGAAAAATTCCATTAGTCGCTAGGTTACTCGCTAGGTCGCTAGGTAGCTAACTAGGTTGGTCGATTAATCTAACACTAAATCCAAACGCGGAAACCGAAATACAACATACATAATGTATACATATTGGTAACTAAATAATTAATGTTCTCCAAATGTCATGCAAGACTTATAATATCAAATGTACATTAAAGTATCACCATTAAAGCCATTAAGATGTTTCTCGTGAGTTCTAAGTAATCCGTCAATTAACCCGAATAAGTAAATACATTTGGCTACCGATGTTCCAGTCGCAACGTTGGTATTCGTAGCGACTGCGACATCTAGTAATGTAGCGTGTTACGTAAATTGCGAACTTAGGAAACATAACGTGCTATTAATAATAATAATTTATAGCTATCACCTACGTGAGTACGTGAAATAGAATATTATATAGAAAACTCATTAAACATTAAATTAAATTTACAATAAATATTTAAAAAAAATCCATCAAGTACAATCGATGCCCAGTAAATTTAAAGACAGAGACACTAACGTTATTGATTATTTAATTCTCTTCTCTTAGACCCAGATAATGGTCTTATTTATACATATGTAATGTACAAAATTGGAGGCAAGAAGGAGAAAGCTCATAAAGAACAGGCAGTTTTTTATTTTTTATGTATACCACCTACATATGTAGGTATGTTTTAAAGTTTTAATGTTTTAAAGAATTCTAAGTACATTAAAAGATTATCATATCATTTTTTTAACATTACATCATGCCTGTAATCGCCGAAAGGGTAGGCTGAGGACTGAGCGCACTCTCTCGTTTCACAAGTTACGGTTACGTCCCATCATGGAATAGGGATTGAACCTCTTGTCGTGCACTGGGTACGAATCCAGATTCAGAGCAAATACAAGATATTTCTATTAGAAACTCTATTATAGTACCCAAGTAAAAATCTCATATAGTACCCGACTTGGGATTTGAACCCAGAACCTCACTATCAGCAATCGCGCTTGCAACCACTCGTCCAACGAGGCAGTCAGGCAGTTTTTTAACTTAAAAAATATCGAAACAAATTTCGAATAAAATTATTAGGTATCGCCCACCGAAGGATCCCTTCCATCAGTTGTATAATAATCTTATACTGTATATAGCGACATCTAGCGAAAGCTATGACAATTCTGTTGAAGTGTATTACTTAATGTCAAGCAAGTGGATAGTATGTAGTCTATGTAGGCGCTGCGTCCTTGCAGGTCGTCGGCCCATAGCGCATCAATTTGCCGCTGATGGTAATCGTGCATGGAATTCATATGGATTTGATTCCATTCGGAATATTATTATACATGGCCATTGACATTTGTCTGATGTCTGCCCACGTAAAGGCATTAGAGAGAAACCGGATCAATGAATGAACCGGAACACCTTAAAAGTATTTTGTTATGATACCTAGTTAGCAAAGAATAAATCTCACCAGAATTATGGTGGTGGCCTGGTGGGTATATATTTGATGTATGGAATGAAGAAATTAGTTGCGGTTTAATCTTTTAATACATTGCTAATAATTTTTATGCATAACCCAAAACTGGGAGAGTGGGTCGCGACGCGTGTCGTCAAATGCCTTATTAGGAATGACGGCAATGTACACAATTTGCATAGCGCTGCTTGATCACAAACTAGCTCGAGCCTTTGTAATAATATATGAATATGTACAGATAACTTAAGTCACGCTAGGAGAAATTAAATGGCTTATAACAAAAATATTAGTCTTCAAGTCGATTCAAGTCAGCACTATAATGGAAAATATAATACAACTATGAGTAAACAGTTGTAATTTTCACATGCGATCTCACCAATACATGCATACTTATGTTTTATCACTACATGCACACGTGTAGCATGTAAAGTGTGTATGTCGGTCGGCGATCGGAGTGAAAGTTGATGCACTTGAGTGCGGCTTCGAATCCGACCTCTGGCGTCTTAACAATGGCTTCCACTGAAAATAAACCTCTTTTCGTTATGGCTCGTATGAAGATTTCTCGTGTTTTATACTAGGCGGCTTCTCACGTGTGCTGGTGATATAGTCATATTATATCTCTAGATGACGCTGTTTTTAAATAAAACTTACCTACGGCTGCCTGTTTTCGAAACTAATTTAACATGTATCTCTCAAAAAACTATTTATTAACGATTATTTTGTAAAGATTCTGAGAATTTATTTTAAACATATTTTCGTTGACTACCTGTTTTGTAAATATGATGGTCATAGTCAAAACTACGAGTATATTAATTCGCCCGTTGCCCAAAGCACTTATTAATTGATCTGTGCTACGAATGTCACATGTTACATACGAGTATATTAAATTGAACAAATCTTTTCTATAATTTGTATTTACTCTTCTATAATTTGTACTTATTTTCCTTCCAGGTAAGCCATCTTCTCTACTTCTTACACTTCATAACGCACGAGCGTAAGTACTGTCAATACTATCTAACAATACAGTGCAGTTTTATAAGTATACGAATACAATAAACACAGACTATTTTATAGATACACAAGGAATTCGACCAAATAATAAATGTGCAGTGTGTGAAAGCGAATAAAACAGTATTTTATAATCAAGAACTAGTGTTTCAAAAGATATTGTCTGTATATAGATCATGATTATTATTGCTACGTATTACAACCGGATGTATTTTGAGCGGATATAACATTACATAATCAATTTTCGCAACTGAACTGACAATGAAATGTGTAAAACGCTGAAAATGTGCATTAAAATTACCGAATATACAATACATAAATTTTTGGTTGATATGTGTCTGAAATAAAACAATAATAATATTATGACAAAAATACAGTTATACATATAATGGTAAACAGGCAGCTCGTAAAGTATATGTAAAATTTATACTCTAGAGAGGCGCCACTTTACCAAAAGTGTAAAAGTTAATGTTGATGAACGTTCATATTTTTATACTACTGAGAAAATACTGTTGCTCATTACACGATAATTTTTCCCGAACGTCAATCAAATCCTTAATCTGTAGCTCAGCACTCAGCTTCACAACTGGTTGACTAACAGGATATTGTTGATTAAATTTGAATTATAAAATTTACGTAGTTGCCGTCAGATAAGTCGATTTTAATGAAATGAAAACTATTGTTAGGTCTAAACATCTAAGAACTCCATATTCAGTTCAATTTACGATTTAAACAGATAAGCGAAACACAACTGACGTCGAACATTGCGTGAATTACATTTCAACCTCTACGTCGCGTCGCTGTAAACTCAAATATTTTCAACGAATTGCTCACAAATTTCTGCTTTCTTTTTACGAACATAACTATCTCTACTTTTCTACGTCGATGAAATTGCGGCAGTTAATTATATTAGAAATAGCTACTAATTGACAATGAAAGATTTGGTATGCCAGTGATTACAATTATTTCCTGCGCAGCGAAAATAAATTGCTTGTAAATTTACGCGTAGATTCAGATAAGCCTGTAGTTTATGATGTAGGTATGCAGAGTTTAAGCAGTATAGAGACTTAATTAGACACTTAGAAATTAAGAACATATTGGGCCTATAAATAAGAATAAGTGGGCCTCAAGAGCGCTTATGTTATGGTAACCAGGCGGCTGACAAACTTCAACTTGCCCTACCGATTATATCAGTTTCATGACGTACATTTCACAGTTGACATTGGCAACGTTAATTACTTAGTTTCTTATATGACCATAAATACTCTTTCCGCTTGCATAGACATTTGCTATGGTTCTGCGAGTCGGATTATAGATAGTCACGGTGTTTCATTTCCACGATACAAACTGTATTATTGTGTTGATTACATAATAAAGCTATGTTTAATGTTTGAATTTTCATGTTATTATTTTACATACAAACATATAATTTCATTTAAACAGAAAATTGCAAAGAAGAAGGCAGAGGGATTATTACTGCTGCAAAGCGGCATAACGTTAATGAAAGAGTTATGACTTAAAGAATGTAAATCTTATGCATTTTGAAATTACCTAAATTGTAAATCAAACAAGACTCCATCAATCAAGATCTCAGTTACAGAATAGTTAAACTTGATATTACAAGAGCCCAGCGACGACAGAATAACTGACACGCGAGCTGACAGTACGAGTCAGTGATGTAGCAAAGTGGCTAGTTCCTCCGTTACAACGTATGAATACAAAATCGTACGTAAAATTAAATTCCATTACTAGCGCGCGGTGCGGCGCCGGGACGAAGGAATCCGATCCCGTTAGTAACGGGAACGGCAACTATTTACCACTTAATCGAACGACGAGCAGCCTCGCCAGTAGACGCGGCACATGTACACAGCCACATACAATTCCCGGGACGTTTCATCAGCGACAGTCGCCACGTGCTACACTTTTGGTGTCGTGACTCTTTCTCAAACAACTTGAACTGTTTTGTTAAATGTTCTCTTGCATGCTCGTGAAGCCTATCTCCCGTGTTTATTAATAAGTGTAGTAAAATTATGTATCACCATCATCACCCTGTTGCAGTCCACTGCAGAATATAGACCTCTTCTGTGGCGAGGACTAATTTATGTATACCTTGGGCACAATAAGACATGGTCATTTGACATTGTTATTTTAAATGTATCATATAATAAGTCATTTCAAACGTAATAGAGCCTGTTTAATGGGAACCTGGTTGCTGATGAACGTACATATAATTTCCTTTGAATATGTAAATACGCGTGAACATCACAATTTGTTTGCCATGGGTTGGAATCGAACTTACAAACCGCGAATCCGCAGTCATGGTCACTAGCCGCTGTACCGGTAGACCAGTCGTTTTGTATTAACAGCCGCTCTTGGTAAAAGCGCTCTTGAATTCTAGTGTTGTTGCTTAGTTTAGTAAAAGATTTTCGATTGGGTAACACTCTTGCTTTTGCTGCAACGCTGATATAATTATAATACTACCTGGGCTCATATTTATTGATGTCTAAAACCAGATGACTTTAAAGATGTCCATGAGCAGCAGTGCCTATCAGAGGCTACTGTCTGATTTTCTACTTTTTCCCTTACAAAAGGTCAGAAACCGTATAGATGTTTAATAAAAGTAGGCAGATGTGAAATAAGATGAGTGAAATGCAAGAAGAGATAGTAATGATGACATGCGTGAAAGAACACCATTCACGCACGCATGAATAAATCTAAGTATCTAACAGTAATTTAAGAGGCTCAAATGACAGAGAATATATTTTAAAATAAAACGAGAAAGTACAATAAAAAAAGGAGAAGCCAGATATTTTATGGTACATTAGAAAAGTAGAATCGTGCATAATAAGCCATGGAGACAAGTTCGATATTTGTCTAGACATATGAGATTATGGAAATTAGCATCGTCTATTCCAAACGAAACAGTCTAACAAGTATTAGGTAAAGCACTAAGTACGTTTATACGGCAGTTTAATGGTAATTTGCTTACATTTTTACATTCGGAAAATTCATGAGATCAGTCCACAGTGCCAAATGTGATTTTTTTTTACTGCGGAATTGATCTAGCTCACGCGTAACAGAAAAACATAATTTAAATCTATTCAAATAGCTTTAGTGGCGAGTTCGTGAACCGTTTTCTGTCAATCGTCTTCCTGGTATAATCAGGTTTTGTTTGATTCTTCGCTAATACTATTAATTCCATTGTTTCCGTGTACGACTACATTGTTCAATTCAATTCATTCATTCATTCAATTTAGGTCGTCCTTTTTCAATGTTTTATTTCATATATACTTTATTTTAAGCTTCCATGGTGATGCTGGCTGTGAACATATGAAACTGTCTATAAACAGTTTCAAATGTCTGTAATCGTTCATGTTAGGAAGATTTTATTAAATATTTTTTATACAATGCTAGCCTTTCATACGTGTAAAGATATTATGACTGGCCTGTTGGAAGTGGTTTTTGAATCCGCATACTCAATCAGCTGTTTTGGGGTAGGTTTTCACCTAACGTTTAGTTGAGTAACAGCCATGACTATGTTTATGTTTAACATTTTTTAGAAAAATAAATTTATTAAATTTATACTAATGTCGCATAGTTAGTGGAAAGATAATAGCTTTGTGTAGATTTGCTTATATATCTATATATGTATGTACTATATTCAAAATATGGTCATTAAAGTTGAGGAATTATAAAACGAGTAATTAAAAACCTTAGCGACTGATGACGACATACTGTTTTAATAACTTGAGCGGTATGAATTTGAGTAAGCGAAAAATTAACCAAACTAACGACGAATATTGATTAATAATAAAATCCAGAAAGAGCTTACAAAAAGTGGTTTGTGATTAATCCATTTCAGATATTAAAATTCTAGCCGTACGACTACATTACTAAGTGAGCGACTGGAAGTACAGAGAGGGCACTGAGTGTTATTCAATTTAAAAATAGGTACGACGACGAGCGAAGCTAGGAGGAGTGTTAGGTTGTATAGGTAAGAATATCGCGCGAGCCGAGCGAGCCGAACTTTTGTTTTAGCTTAAAAAATTAAATTCAAGAACCGTACGGTTCAGCAACTGAAACTTCGCTAAACGCTTTCAATCTACGATTACTAATATTAGGTCGCTCAAATATTATGAATCTTCTCATTTTGTATTTTAAGTAACTCAAATTAATGTTTGTAAGTTGCTGTTCTGTTGATTTCTCGTCACTCGCAGTCAATCGCTCACTTAGTAATACTATAACGTAAATTAATTATTTTTGACACTTTTACACATGTTAATACCGTGAAATATTAAATAACAGACATCAACAAAAACTGAAGGAGCAGAGGTAATATAAGAACAGGACGTAGTACATTGCGAACGAGGAAAGTCTAAAATATATTAAGAAAAATAATATTATAATAATAATTCTAATTAGCCGAGAAAAAAGCCGTTGGGAGTCACATGTGAAGGACAGGGCGTGTAGTTAAAAAGTAAACCTGTTTGCGAATCCACGGACTGGTTTTAATGATATTCAGATACGTGTGGAAGTGGAAAAACAGAGTGTGTATCTCGAATATGGGCTCAAAACATCTGCAGTCAAACTATATGGAATATTATACATAAAGGGATGGATCTGGCGTCACGATGTATTTATAATGATAATAACGACAACAATAGTGTCTGATAAAAAAAGTCGATTACAAATAATATGACATATAGTTGTGGAGTTGGCACATGTTTTCCGCAGCAGACCCATTTGACCTAACGTGTCCTGACTTGATGGTGAAAACGAAGACATTAGAAGATTGAAAGGTTTATTCAACGACTCTTCGAGTATGATTCTTGCAATAACTTTCAATATTATTATACCTACATTTTTAGTTTACCATGAGCGATTTGTAAATATAAAACATATCTAAAGTACTCGTATATATCGTATATTAATATTTACGTATATTACTTTTGTTCTATCTTAGTCTTATCCATAGTGTGTGGTAGCTGATTATAAGTTACGATAAAATATGTCCTAATTCCCGGATAAATAGATATCTGATTAGATATTATTTCCGATTTAGATATTTGTGTGCTTTTACTTTGTTATCTTAGAAACCCACACCCACAATGTTATACATAAATGTCATAAATTTCTGATTTATTGATCTATTGTTCTTAAGTAAATAACATTTGGGGAAAGACTTTGAAACTTTTGAAACTTTGAAAGACAAATATTTTTCTTCGCCTTCGCATGTTCTGGTTTGTGGGTGTTTTGTTGTTATATTAAGACAGACGGCGTAATAAACGACGTTCCAATTACAATTGACTTCCTCGGAACTCTGACATTTGACTAATAGGAAGTCTGACCGATCACACTTGTCAAATTTCGATGACCTACGGTGACCACTTATTAATTATGTTTATTATTAAGCAAGTTTTTTGCACCAATTCCATTACAAGGTTTTTTCTCGAAAGAGACATTCGAGTTATATTACATACAAGAAAGTTATTAAGTTTTATTAAGTGAAATATTGAATCTTTATGAAAGTGGGTGTTAATTTGGGTTCATTGGGTCACAGACGTCTTTGAGTTGCTCATTATTCATATAATCAGAATAATCAGATATAAATGAATAAAAAATATATGAGCGACACTAAACTCGCTCTCAACTGGCTGACATCGACACACTTACGAAAATTTTGACTCGACGCGACACCAATAATACGATTACCTACATATTGTATTAAAATAAATTCATTGGCGGATAAACAAATATACTAAATTAAACCGATCTACATATGTATATATAAACTTCAATATAGCAGATTGACGTTTCATAAATGTAATGATTACTGCTGATAAAAACAAATATACTGCTAAAACATTTGGAAATCATGAAGTTCTTATCGAGACATAATGAATGTTGAAATTTCACTGAGATATAAAAGCTAAAAATCACACAATTACTCGTATTCTAATTCTAGAGCGTAACATGCGCTTATTGACTATTAATGCGTCTTTAAAATTGCGTTAAATTATTTATATACCTTGGTGTTATTGTTAATTTTAAAATAGAATTCATCTTCATCATCACCTTTACCATCACCATTCTTAGTCTTCATCGTTCCACTACTGAAAATGGGCTTTGCCTCGCTAGCCAACTGAGGTTTGGAAGACTTTGTACTCTTTAGAGAACATTATTGAAAACCAAGACGTGTATGAATTTGTTGATACGACACGTAACACGTAACATCACGCCTGTCATCCCCGAAGAGGTAGGCAGAAGAATATAGAATACTCCCACGTTTCACCAGTTACGTTTACGTCCCACTATGGAGTAGGTGGTGATCCGACACGTGTTAAAGTTATTCATATTTTTCGTGGAAAGCACGAATCACATTATGTTAACATTGTGATGGTAAACATTGTGAAATGAAATGGGACATAGATTAAACATGAAACGGAATTAATAATAAAAGTAATATTAAAAGTATTTAACATAAAAAATTTAATATAAAGTGTACACAGACTTGCAAGGTTAATTCTATGTAAGTCATATTTGACTGCCTCGTTGATCGTGTTGGTTGCAAGTGCGACTGCCGATCAGGAGGTCCTGAGTTCAATTCCCTAGAATTTTTCTAATTTAGATTTTCTAGAAGTGGCTCCGAGTCTGGATTTGCGCATATGGATTGCGCATATGGCAATAGACTCACCACCTAATTCCCTAGGGGAACGTAAACGGACCTGTTGAAACGTGGGAGTGTACCACACTCCTCTGCCTACTTCTTCGGGGATAGCAGGCGTGTTTTTAGCTATGTCATATTTTTTTAACAAAAACCATAAAGAAATGCAAATTATGTACTGTTAATAAAAATCTTGGGATTTCGAAAATTCAATGGTTAGGATTACATCATGTCAGTTGTGCAAATAGTAGTTATTACGATATCGACAAGTGTGCGTCGGAGTATTATTGTAAAATGGAATATTTGTGTTCCAATATTACTTGTAAAGATGTTTGTTGATATCAATTGACCTTAACACTCGATCCTCTTGTCATTTCAAATTTAATTCATGAGTATTTGTTCAATATTAGTCACATTGATGTTATTAATCAAAGTAATCAGATATACTTTGAACTAACCTGTTAAGATATAGATTTGGTGCGTAAAGAGTGTTGGAGTCGATCTGTCTAGTCGGGCATATACTTAAATGGTGATAAAAGTACGCTTGTAACTATTAATTGATAGAATTATTGAGAACGCGAGCGCTGGTCGAGTGATCGTAGGTTCGATTCCCTTGTGAACTATTGAATTTATCCATCTTAGATTTTGTAGTTGACATTTTGGGATTTTGTGCCTGGTGTGTGACAATAGTTTCACTGCTTATACCGAGCTGGGGCAAAATCCTTTAACGTAATTAGTAAAACGTAGAAGTTTACTACACTCCTCTGCCTACCTCTTTGGAAAATTACAGAGGTGATATTACGTACTTTTAAGGCCTGCATTTGTTTCCCTACAATTCGTAGTTTTAGAGTCCCATACCTCTTATTATTATTATCATTCAAATTATTCCCACTTCACATTAACCCAAACTTAAATTGGGTCTGTGGTTAGACCAATTAGTCTTTATATATTATTTATTATTATTAATTAATTATTAATTAAGGTCCTAAGTAATTTATCTTTACCTTCAGACTAATACGAAAACTTGAAGTTTGATTTAAACGATTTTATGGTCGTTGTACTCATTCGTTTTTTAATAAAACCGGTTACGTTTTTTCTTTAGAGATAAATACACGTTTCTCAACGAACACTGCGTATTTTTATATGTAGGTACTATTAATATTTGTAGTTTGTTTATATACCATTATTACGTGTACAAGTGCGTGTTAGTCATGGATTAAAGTTGACTTGTCATTTTTATTTGTTTTTTTACCTTTGTGTTTAAATGTCTTATTTGTTTATTGCACCTAACTTTGATTGTTACCAGTTCTTATTAGTAATGCTATTATAAAGTCATCGTTATATAGACCATCATAAACAGTTATTACGATTTAATTATTACGAGCTATATAAATCATCGAATGTAAAATATTTCCGTATTCATATAGGTATCATTTTCTTTGATTTATTTTATTATCAAACTGTTTTGTAATTTAATAGTTACAGAAAATATTTATGATAAACGTTGCTGTCAAATAGTAAGATTATTCCGTTATACGACAGTGTGTTGACGTCAATGTTAATTACCAAATAAATTAAGGTAATTTACACACTTTATCTGCCCCCTTGGTCGAGTGTCCTCAAGCGTGACTGTTGTTGGAAGGGTTCTGGGTTCGATCCCCGGGTCGGGAATAGGTGGGCTTTCCTGATTCAAAATTCCCAGTAACAATTTGGATTCTTGCTTTGTGCTTGGTATATGAGCAACATCACGCCTTTAATCCCCGAAGAGGTAGGCAGAGGAATGTAGAACACTCCTACGTTTTACCAGTTACTGTTAAGTCCCACGATGGATTAGGTGGTGAGTCTAATGCCATATCCCGGGCACATGTCCAGACAGATTTAGTAGCAATCAACATGACCAACGAGACAGGGCTTGGTATATGACATAATTTTATTGTGAAATCGGGGTGTTACGTTTGTTACACACTTACCATTGACCCTCCTGCGATTTGATGATACAAAGCATATGTATATTCGCCAAGTGTAAAGAATTCTATGGAATATGAAATGTTCTCGCGCAAGACAATTGCATATAATTTGCTCAGTCGCGTTATCTAAGCAAATGTGGGAAGGAATTCACCGTGTGAATCTGGCCTTTTGATATGCAAATATCTCTTTGCGGAAAACATATAGCCAAATGCTCCGGTAGTTTTTTTAGGTATGAACATTGATTATATGTATAATTGTACCGGATTGTTTGAATATATAACACGTGAAATATACAATATCGTTAGGAAGATTTTTAGTGGCGATATTAATACCAAAGTCGACACATTGATATTATGTATTTTAATGAAATAGAATTAGGGGGCATCGAACTCAAACAGACATAGAGGCCGCATGATACCAGACGGTGCATGCACTAATATAGACACGATCCGCACCCTGCAGACGGGTTACCATTTAATAACTAACGAAGCATGCATATCATCTGTTTTTAAGATTCGATCGTTGTTTAGCCGATGTTACATCTGTGATTGAAGTGAGATAAATCACAAACGACCATCTGATCACCCAATGTAAACCGAGCTTAAGATGTTGTAACTAGATACTTATGTGTTTATAATATCTATGTATATAGGTAAAATCTTTATAGGTAAAATCTTTATATTTTAAATCTATATAGGTAAAATCTTTATATGTAAAATCTGTATAGGTAAACATATATCTAGCTGCATAGATTTTTTTTTATATCCGGTCATAGAAAAAACGCTCTCTTACATAAAAATATAAGTCCTAGTATGAAACTCGACCTCCGGCTTAGCAATCAGAGTCACTGGCCACTGGTCTCGCAGGCCAGTCAACTCAATTTTTGTATCTGTATATAACATTATACTCATATTAGCATATAAGAAAATTGTTATTGCACTCTGGTGGCCGCTAAGTATCCACTACATAATAGTGTAGATTACTTTCTTCTTCATATAATAGTCTGAGAATTTCTGTAATGTAATGGCATTAGGGTTACGTAAGTAATAAGTCATGATCACGTAATAGATTATCTTAGATTACATTATAATTACTTGTAAATAAATTTGTCCGTCACTAATATCGCGCGTGATCTAATGTAAAGACCTTGTAAGATTGCCGATGGGAAACTAAAACCTGTTAAAGCTGGACAGAATTAATAAGAAAAAAAGGCAACAGTTTAGGATTTAGTTAGCTTTTATCATCATTTACAAACATCTATGGTGACATGAATGGTGTTATCTCGTACGTGTATTATGACCTTTTGTGTGTTATATCCATATGTAGTATGAGTATCGCTTTAGCTTAGATTAGGGTGTAAAACTGCAAGATTAGCAGCCTAGTATTTTATTTAATGGGCTTCGTTGGTCGTGTTGGTTGCGAGTGCGACTGCCGAACGGGAGGTCCTGGGTTCGGGACACTACTAACAATTTTCTAATTTAGATTTTCTAGTAGTGGCTCGAAGTCTGGATAAGTGCTCGGTATATGGCAATAGGCTCACCACCTATTCCATCGTGGGACTTAAAAGTAACTGGTGAAA
>DWFO01000683.1:0-18831 GCA_018246595.1 Mimoniades nurscia nurscia
TCATAGGTCGTAACACACGAGGTGAACGTATTAAACTGCGCCGACCGCCGCCGACAATCGGTCGTGTTTACACTTACAGAGCTTTGTTAACTAAAAAAGTGACAAAAATACAGGGAACCAATAAACTTTTGCCGTTTTAATGGCGAAATCCAACCCGCGGCAGTTAATTAAAACGCTCTTGTTGTATAGACTGTGCTTGTCATAACACAACACTGATAGAGGCGTTCTTCGTGGTTTATATGTAACATCACTCCTGTTATCCCCGAAGAAGTAGGCAGGGGACTGAAGTACACTACAGTATCGCCAGTTACGTTTATGTTTTGTGATTTTTTATAAAAGCCTATTATAATTACAGCGTTCGACATGGATTTATACTAGAATGAGAAGGTTTGAAACCAAAGTCCACCACGTTGACCAAGCGTTGATCGTTGTAGTTCAAGACTTGGAAAGCTTTAAAGAATGTTCCAGAGAGGTCTAAGCTGTGTTTCATTTAATAGACGTATTCGAATATTATACGAATATTTGTTAGGTGTATTCGAATATTATACGAATATTTGTTAGGTGTATTCGAATATTATAGGAATATTTAATAGGCGTATTCGAATATTATACCTATTTTCACTATTTAAATGAAAGTAACGGAAATATACGTAGAATGAAACAGATGCAAACCAACTTATTTAATTTTAATCAATTATAAATACCCATTCTTTCCATTTCTAAGGCAAGCAATCAAATTTACTGATGACACTATTGGAATAGTAAAAAATTTCGGGAACAGACAAAACTATATAGCTGTTGAGTGACTTTTTAAGTTTTTTTTTCATCTAGCAACACGATGGATAAGTGAATTCTGAATTCTCTGTCATGTTCTCAGAGGCTGTGTGCTTTCGTGAAACCCAGTGAGGAACAACCACTTAATATTTTCACTATTCCAGTACAAGCTTCTCCATCATTACCACCACCTTTGGACATCTAGAAATTATTGCAGCCGCAAGGTATAACAAGCCACATTTGACGTCACCACCTACCAACACAGTGACGTCATAAGCTCTCTCTAATTAACGTTTACTGTTCATTGTCGATGATAAGCAAATCACAATTTTAATTAAACTCAAGACTATTGCAAGAAGCTTGTTTCTTATTGGAAACCTCTAACGTTTGCTATTAAAATACCTTGCCTTTTATTTCCATTCAGATATCTAAAGAAGTGTTGCAAGCGAGATTCAAGCTACCTTAGATTTTTAATTAAAGGATTGCATGCTCGCCCGCCGATCCAGAGGTCCTGGATTCGAATCCCGGGTCGAGCACTATTGGATTTTTCTATGGTGTATGGTATATGGCGGTGTATGGCAATAGACTCACCCACTATTCCATAGTGGGACGTAACCATTACCAGTATAACGTGGGGGTATACTACACTCCCCTGCCTACTTCTTCGGGAATTGCCGGCGTGATGTTACGTTTTTTGTTTTTAATATTTTTTTAACGAGAATTGTTTCACGGTAGATTTAGCGGCGGTACTTCACCGGTTGAAGTTTCCTGCTATTAAATTTTTTGGTGAAGATACAAGACATGATACCTACATTGCATCCTTTATTCTCTATACCTATACATGATTGTATCATTTAATGAATTCACAATTTTCGCGCCCGTTTTTCAAAAGGCGTCCTACCGAGGCTTTTGCGTCGACAGTTTTGGATTCCATTACTAGGGGAGGCACGAATCAAAACAATGTATTTTTTTTAAGATAGAGATACTCTTTTGAACTATCACTACCGAATGAATGAAAATGAGCTATAACGAAAGAGTATAAATAATTTGTGTGAGAAAAAGAATAGTAAATTATTTAGGTATAATGTAGAACTGTAAGCAGAGAAAACTACATCCAATAATACAACAGTATTGTTTCGTGTTACTGTACCAAACATATACATACACACATACATACATACAGAACATTAAGAAAAAAATTATGGGGTTATTTCTAAATAATAAACATTGAATCAAGTGCGATGTTCATCTGAAATTCAGTAATGCATCGCAATAAAAAAATTGCACTCAAATGCATATGCAAATATCGATATTCTATATTCAGATAGAACAGGACAGTACGACACGTAAAAAAATACACTCGCATACACAGCATCAGATTTTTGAGGCAGCATGTAGAAGTACCCAATACCATTCGTATATATCATTCATTAGCACAGCTAGAATCCAATACGACATTTTTTACAATCCCCGGGCACAAAGAACGGGCGTCCTCCCCCCACACAGACAAATACGGCATACAAACAAAGTGCCCGTGTGTGGGTAGTGAAAAACTTAAAAAAATCCGACTGACCTGCGCACACACGTGCACAGCCGCGAAAAAAAATCACTGACACAAAGAAACTCTACCGAAAACTTCAATACGAACTTTTACGCTCACACGGCGGCGTTCCACGCACACAACGGCGTTCCATAAGGAAGCTGGCCGTGTGTGAGTGAGTGCAACACGTCCCTACAAGGGCTAAACTTAGCGTGTGCGCGTGTGCGTGCCCACAGTTGCAAGAGTCCAAAACTTCAGCGGGACTCGACGTGCATATTTCTCGCTGTGCCGAAGTAAACTTTAATATTTTATATTAGAGTTCACGGTATACAAAACACGGTAAGAGTTACGACCTTCCCCGCGCTCATGGAAGCTGCGCGGCGCGGGTAGTTTTCGTATGAAAGTTAGTGGCGCGAGTTGCAGAGACAAGCGTAGCGATATAGGAGTGTCTCTCCGTCTCGCTCGCACCACCCGCCGCCCGAGGCGGAGGCGAGGGGCAGGGGGTCGCGGGGGTGTCGTGTCGCGTTGATGAACATTTTTCTCATTTTTTTCATTATTTTTACGCGAATCGTTTTTAAAGGGTTTCGTCATAATTGCGACGCCGTCCGATTATGTCCATAAGCCGGGCTACTTAATCGTAAGGGCCTGTCGTTCTAATTAGTCGATATGTCAATAAAAGGAAGCAGCCCGATTTTATAATACTCATGTCATCTCATTACAATGCATCAGATTAATTTATTTAATGACTACCACATTCAATCAGTTTTTAATATAAAGCGACAGTAGCTTTTTTTCGAGAAATAAATAGTAACATTAATAGTTGAATAACAAATAGAAGCAGTAGAACACTTTAGAAGATGAAGGGCGACGTTAGCTACGCAAGCCTTAAGAGTAACGCTTCGGCGGGAAAGTTATTTTCCCGCGTTTTCTTCTCGCCGGCCAATCTGCCATGACACACATAATTTTGACAATCTTATAGGAAAAGAGTCATATGTCTTATTACAATCTTGTTACTTTCTGATTTTGTATTTGTACATATAAAACTAGTTGATTCATATCAAGATTGTTAATTAAACACCGATAAGAAATTAAAAGCTCGAACAGCAGTTACGACGCTCGCTCGTACAATGCAAGGTTGGGTGTTTTTGCATATTCAATAGGAATGACAAATGAAAAGCGCTTAAGTTTTCCTCAATACCATAATAATCGGAACGATCGGCTCATAATAATCAAAACGAGTGTTTCAGAGCATCCTCCCGCGAGAAGGGGAGCAAAAAAACTCAGGCGGGCTCTAGTCTCGCTGTGGCCGCGGCGCGCGCCGCTCGCATACAAAACGTTCCTTTATTTTATATTACGTGTTTCATTTCGCGTAGACTTTTGGACGGCGTAGTTTTTGCGGCGCGTCATGTGCACCAAATTGTGACTTTGGACTCTAAAACAAAAATGGAACACCGTGAAATCATTTCGTCAAACAAAAACAATAATCCTCGGCATAATTTTTAATAATAATAATACCGCAATCAAACGCAGTTCAAACTAGATTTTTTTTTTTTGATCGGTTCCTTATGATTTCGTTGTTTTTATAATTTTTATGTAACAATCACAAACTAATGCAGTCGATTAAGTTTACGTTGTTGTATGTTGAGTTCTTTATGTTTTTGAAACTGTAACAAACCTCCAGAGATACTGTACCGAAAGACAGATAGCAGTAGACAGAAGTTCGGAGGAGGGAAGAGAAGATGGCGCTGGCTTCTTCTGTGAGCCTGTACTACTCGATAGTGCAACGAGCAGCTCGGCATTACTTGGAAGACTATTGTCACACAGGTAAGCATCAACGATATTCTAGTAAGAAAATAAAATCTGGCACACAACACTGGTTCAACAAAGAATTGTGTTACATAAAATAATATATAAATTTTTTACTTCGTTGCACTTTATTTTCGTAGATCTGTAGAGGAGTATTTTTATTAATTACATGGTAATTATCCGAATACATAATTAGAATCTGAGATCTTTTATGACGTAGCATACAAAATATACCAATATAAATTTAACTCCACCTGCCAGTCTACACTAATAACATTAATAGTTTGTTTATATGAACATCGTTACTACTTTTATGATACGGCGCCACCCGCGGTCTAACGTTCAAACAGCGGTAATCAAGCCGGAGCTTAACGCGACTTACATGTATGTAAATCACAAAGATATTGCGAAAATGTTTAGATTGTCACGGGAAATATTTACCAATATTAAACTTTGTTGTCGTTATTCGATTTATGCACAACATCGCAAATGGCACTGAAGCCTTAGATTTCTTTAATTATATTTATTTTCATCGCTACAAAACAGTAATCATTTTAGACAGTTTCAATTTCCTCCTTTATAGTGCTTTGTTTTATATATTATGAGTAAACGTTTATCACTTTAAATGTAAAATAATTAACAGCCATAATGAACTTAGTACTTAACATTTGATGTTTAACGATAAATGTTTGATACTTGAGCAATAACTTATTTTATTGCTTACTTAACTAAACTTTCTAATGTATAATTAATACAATAATTATAACACAGCTAACAATGAATAAATTGTCATCATATTCAATAACTTCAATAATATTATTCAATTACTTATATTATATCATAATGTTCAAATTGTAAATTAAATAATCAAAGCAAATATTTAATAAAGAATACTATTGAAAATAATTTTAATTTATATTTCGTAATAATAAAAATTGTTAAATTATTGAAACTTTGAGTGGGAGTGCCCTATAATCCTATTTACCCATCGTTTTGAGTATTAAAGGCGGGAAATCACTTTTTTTGGATCCCATAATGTGATTAATGTTTAGGTAGAGAAGTTTATTTTTAAAATACGTTTCTTTTTAAATATTAAAATGACAAGAGTCATAAAACAATTGTATATTCAGAGACAAAATAATAAGGTTATATAGGAAAAAATAATACTTCAAGTTATATCCAGAACAGAGAGCAAGAATCAACATATTCGCACTAATGTCCCGATGGGAATCAAATCTGGAACTGTGCGCGGCTAAACATCGCGGTGGACGCCATCTTATTGACTCTTTGATATAGCGAATATAAATATTCTAGTTGAATTTTATACTACTAATATTTAATTAATAGTATCCTTTCAAGCGCTCTGGGCGACAATGACAACAATGCGTGGCAAAAACCGCCTGTCTGATAAGTCATATTGGATTATAATTCCACAACCTTAAGACTCTCCTACATGAGATCTTGATTTAGCGGAGTACTGATATGTGATGAAATTTTTAGCTCTATATAGATTTCTATATCACTCTATATTCTCTACAATAGAGTTGTATTTGTTAACTGTTAATTTAAATAACAAAACTAAAATTGAAATAATTATATCTATAGTGATTTGTTTTTAAGGTTTTTTAAATCTATCTTGTGTTTAAGGTCTAAAATATATGCCTGGGCCATCTTAGGGTGCATCTTCTCTTTCAGAGGTGTTCCTGATAAAACACTAGCTTATCATTTAATAAAACAAAAACATACCCGCATATACCTACATATATGTAATACAACAATTCTGAAATGCTACTCTATAAAATGATGTGCACAATGACTTTTTTATCGTACTCTACATAATGTACCTATGTATTTCAGTTAATAGCCAATTGGATTTTTTTTCTAGTACCTATATAAAAACTATTGGTTGTAGTGTAGAGAGAAATTCACAAATACAACTGTCGCTTACTTTACATGTAATACTGAATATGTAGTAATGTAATTCTAACTCAAAGAAACTTTAAAATTCAAATCGAGCTGTCTCGGGATATTTTTCATTTATTCATATAAGAGTACATATGTATATATGGGCATAACCACTCAAGGAAGGCCTGTCCAGCAGTGGACCGCAGCAGGCTCATGATGATGATAATTATTCATATACATATCTTCATGTTTATATATACAATAATATGTTAATGAAGTGTAAAATGTGTTTCACAAAGGTCATGTTTAAAAATAATTAGGTCTATTAAATTATTTATCCTAATTACGCTGTACTCCTTTTAATATATTCAATTATTAGAACTTATAAGAATAAGAAATAAACTTATTAGAACTACGTTTTGTTACTTTGAAGCCTTGTGGTGTTCAATAACCGATATTTCATTTTGATATTTGTATCAAACGATGCTTCATTCAGCGCTTGTCACATCAAATTACAACCGCGGACAAAGCCGCGTGCGATTCGCTGCTCCATAACAGCATGAAAAAAATATAAATTACTCTTACATAATTCAAAAAAACATTGCTTATACATGAAGCATATAAAAGTTAAAACAGGACAGTCAAAGGACTGTCATATTAGCAACCAGCAAAACGATATAAATCTCCGTCGTACGACCGTCAAACGTAGAGAAGTTCTATATTTGTGATAAAAATAATCTTAGAAACCATCTATTTTTCAACGGACCTCGATGTAATTTAACACTTCATAATAGTTAAGGAAAAGCAATGTATAAACAGGTTATATTATGAACCGTTCTTAATAAATCCTTTTTGCAAAACTAAACCAGTATTGAAGTCAATCAAGATTTAAAGTAACTTCACGCCTGTAATCACCGAAGAGGTAGGCAGAGGAATGTAGCACATTCCCACGTTTCACCAGCTACTTTTACGTCCCACTATGGAATAGGTGGTGAGCCTATTGCCATGCATCGGGCACAACTCCAGACTCCGAACCACTACTAGAAAATCTAAATTAGAAAATTTGTAGTGTTCGATCCGGGAATCGAACCCGGGACCTCCCGATCGGCAGTCGCACTCGCAACAAACACGACCAACGAGGCAGTCGTATAGTTTACTGATGGAATAAGTTAACAGTTACAGATACTCATAAATTATTGGAAAAAAAAGAGTTAACAAAATGAAAAATACTGCTGACATGTTTATATCATTGACATCATCGTCGACAAATATTATCGTTACACTGTTAGACATGAGTCTTCTCTGATAAGGAAAAGTGTTGAAGTGATCATAGTTTTATGTTATGTTATTTCAGTTGAAAACTTCATGAGCATGGTATCTGTAGTAGATTTCAGCTGGCCGTCGATGGTTGTTTTAAGGAGATATACTTTGAGATCTCATGGGTTCCTACTTCTACCTGGTGAGTTATTGCGTACGCTATTCAAAACGACACTTATACTCGTACACCTATCGCTAGATACTTCAGGAAGTTTATTAATAAATACAATAATGCCCTATATCTTTTTGAAAGAATCGATCCAGTACCTAACATTTGCGAAAAAAAATTGGATGAGGGACACTAGAATTACGAGTATGTTGTGATAAAATTTACTAAAAGTGTTTCATGCAGCATGTATATTTATTTATGCAAATACATAAATGTATATTATATGTTAATTGAAGATAATGTAGTTTGACAGTTATCAATTAAACTATATACCAAAACTAAATACGAGCTAAGTAAGTTGTAATGCAAAAAATATAACGACAAAGTTTATACGAATGAAACAAACTGAATTTTAACGGCTCAAAGTTCTTCCATCTTATTACGTCAAACACTTACAACATAGTATACGGTTATTTGAATTTTGTAGATGATTATTCCGTTCTGATCGCTGTGACATTGTTATTCGCGAGCAAACTCGGCACCATCCTGTGGAACTTGCAGGATCTTTATATAGTTCTCATCAGTGTGGGTCTCACCTCACGCTATCATAGACTGAACCAATGCGTCGCAGAAGTCTGTACTAGGTGTGAGAAAGAAACTTCTTGGAATAAGGTAATCACGTTTTTTATATTGACCCTTTTATCGTTTCGCTGTTGTACACCTATCTTCTCCCAGATTTAGAGGTTCAAGGCCTGACACGCTAGCCACGCGCGGGTTCGCAAACTTTATACGTCTCAGTAAATATTATTTTAAAGTAAATATTATATTATAAATATTTCTGCCAATCTCCCAATCGGATATTTAGTAATCTTTAATTAATATTATGTCCAATATTTAAATTTCCTAATTTCCTAACTTTTTCAACCTAGAATGTTTGAATGAATGAATTAGTACCGCTTAAGTAAGTGTTCCGTTTATTAATGTAAGCCATGAAACATTTTTCCGTCTTCCAGAAATTTCTAGAGGTATTGTTGTAGCTTTAAAGCTTCAGGGAAATTTATGGTACACATCCTATTGTCATCGATAAATATTATCAAACAATACATGTAGGTACATGAGTATAGGGGACTGCTTAACGCCTTGGCGGTATAGAAATTCGTGCATAATTTCTCATCTACAATAGAGAATTATCATGCATGTAGGATTTCTCACGCTATTTTCCGTCATAGTCATAGCAAGTAATATTTGGTAAGCACTATTCTTAAGTTCTCTAAGTTTAAGTTTAAGTTCTTTAAGTTTAGGTTCGTACCTTTAGTGACTATTATTTTAAATGGAAATAATCTTTCAATTCTACAATATCCTTCAATCTTACAATAATAGATTGTTACTTAACGTCATTCCTTGACGTATACACAATGTTCATTTAGTCTTATTTTATTAGAAATATTTAAATGACTATCATAATTTCGCTCCTAAATATTGATATAGTGCTTTTTTTATTCTCATATCTTAAATAAAAGTAAACTAAATATTAAGTATGTATTTACTGAAATTTACATAGCAAGCGGTTTGCTTGAAGATTTTGAATTTTTTCTAGAACCTGGAGCCTCTGAAACTCTACACCTGGAGGAAATTAAGAGAAGCTTATGTGAAACAGGCGATGTTGGTTCGAAAAGTGGACAACTCATTGGGCAGCCTCGTATTGCTCTCCAACTTCTGCAACTTCTACTTCATATGTTTACAATTGTTCTTGGGAATATCGTAAGTAATACGTCCAGTGATATGTTGGCACATACATACATATATACTCTTACTGTTGTTATGAAGTCGTCATTGTGCTAATTACCAGTAGTAGCGCAGAGTCTGCATGAGTGTCCGATGCATTGCAATAGGATCACCAAATTCCACGGGCCGCGCAACATAACTAGTTTAAATTGGCGAGTATTTAACTCATCCGTCTACCCATTCGGAGAAGTGCAGGCGTGATGTTATGTTCTCTTGCTGTCATTGTGAAGTCGCAATTCTGCTTTCAGTCAAGGTACCGCGAACAGTTCACAGAAACAGCTCTACTATTTAATATCGTTGGCCTGGCTGTGCACCCGAGCGAGCGGTGTCGTACTGTCGGCAGCCAGCGTGAACTCCTATTCGAAGCGAGCGCTACCATATTTGTACGCTTGCCGCGGCCAGTACTACAACGTTGAGGTATTCAGTTACTATGTATTGACTTTTCTCTGACCGCTTAAAACGTTTAACTTGTGTCAGGTAAACAGTCCGGCGTTGCGTTAAATAAATTTGATATCGGTCAACTGTCGCCTTTTCTGGGTCAGCCACTAGTTTACGGCGTCAAGTATGAGGTGAACGTTGAATGTTGTGAAAGAATGTCAGGTAAGCAAGAACAGAGGTATGTGACACTCGCTGATTTCTGCCTACCCCGTAATGACATAAAAATAAAATGATATAATATATTATTGAAAATACCTTATATCCATACCGTCAATAACGAAAGTAATGTTTTTTTTCCAGATAGAAAGACTTCAAGACCAATTAACTAAAGAATACGTTGCGTTAAGCGGAATGGGGTTCTTCTCGTTGACAAGAACGGTCCTTTTACAGGTGTAGTTTATAAATATTAATTGGACTCCTTAATAGGTTCATAGAATATTTTTCTTTTTAATATTAGCTTCTAGTAAATTGAACGAACGTTTAAGTATTGCTATATAAATATTATTGCTGTAATCGATTTACGTAATATCAATAATCTGTACTTCCCGAAGACGAAGGCAGATAAGTGTAGTAAACTCCCACTTTTACGAGGTTAGATTTACGCTGCACTATGGCATTGCTGTTGAGGCTGTTGCTATACACCGGGCATACTACCAGACTTCGTGCCACTACTAGAAAATTTAAGAAACAAAACGACCCGGGATTTGAACCTAGGGACTTTCGATCGACAGTCTAGCTTGCAACCAACACGACCTTATTATTCTCATTGTGTTGTTATATATATCGTTATTAATTTGCAACTGTTTTCAGATGGCGGGTGCCGTTGTTACGTACGAGCTAGTTTTAATTCAGTTCGACAGTACAGACAGAAATTCGACTCAAGTTTGATCATCAACTAACAATAAGTGACATACAATGACAGCTAAAAATCAAAATGAACAGTGGCTACTAATTAAGCAGAACATTGGCTATAAATCAAGAAGAACAATAGTTACTGATTAAGAATAACACCAGCTACTAATTAAGAAGAACGGCGGCTACAAGTCAACAAAAACATTAGCTACACATTAAGAAGAGCATTGAAAAAATATAAGACTATTACGCTGTTTATTATATCGTATCTTTACTTTTTCAATTTCTTTGATGATTTTATGTAAACTACGCGTATGTACAATCATAATATATAAGCCTTGTAGAAGCATGCAATGAATATACGTATACAATGTGTAGCATGATAACTTTGTTTCTTCTGTATTTCAAACGTGACAATTTCCCATATTTGTTTTATGCTTCCATCTAGATAAACTGTTGTAAAAATGTTTGATTTAGTGAAATTTATCTTTGTTGAAGTTATAAGCCATTGTAAGTAGTGAAAGCTAAAGTGGATATGTAATTTTATTGTGTCTTAAATAGGTATATTCAATACCAATTCTAGGTTGATAGAATGAACTCCAAAGAACTCTAAAGAATATATCGAAGAAGAAGCGATCTAGTTCAATTATATAACAATATTGTTTAATGTGCTTTTTATACACACGATTGATAAGTCAGAACATGAAATTTCTATTTATATACGATTATTTTCCAATTTTAATTTATGTGCTTACGCAATATGTTAATCAATTAGTAGATATATTTCTACAGATTATTGTTTTCATAGGTTTTTCTCACCTACATGATTAAGCATGAGTCAAATATATGTGAGACTGAAACTGGAATACTATACTTCAACTTTATATGTAGTTTATATGTATACCAAAGTATACAATAAAGAAGTATATAAGAATTATATAAATATATATAAAATACAACAAATATTTAAAAACAGATAAAGAAATATTAACATGCAAATAACCACTAAATTGATGACAATTAGCAACGATATCTAGGCGATTTCTGTAAACTTTAACAATTTATGAATACAGTCGTCAACTGACGCGATTATATCAAACCTTAATTAAATATTTTTCACCCAACCAAATTAAGGTCGCAATCGGTCTGTTTATTCATCCAGTGGATCCTCAGCATACACAATTGTTGCACTAATTATACAAGAGTTGTCACGAGAACGCGACAAATACGTTCGTGTGTGTGTGTAGTTGTTTGAAATTTTAATTAAGGCCATCGTATGGAACACAACAATGGCAAACGGTACCTACACAATGGCAAATAAAATGTAAAGCATAATATAACTACACTTTATAGTTGATAGGTTTTAACGAGTTTGTAGCGAGGAACACAGCAGAGCTTAACGGTCCTTGTTTAATGGTTTCGGGCGAGGACCTCTCGGTTCTCTCACGCCTTAACAGGGTATAAAGAGAAAATAGGAAACAGAATAGAACATTCTTCACTTTGATTTATTTTAAATTTTATTGCCATAATACCATCAACGCAGCTACTTCAATCAAGATCGCTACAAAGTGAGGTTTGATAGATTATGTGTACCTACTATTGATTCGGTAAGTAGGTAATGTCGACATTAAATCTTTACGAGTGGAATTGAAAAGTTAAGGCAGGTAAGATTATTATTACAATATAAATTGTGTATAAGTCAATAGGAGAGCTAGTAGTTTAAATGTACGTAACTTCACGCCTGTAATCCCGTAAGAGGTAGGCAGAGGAGTGTAGAACACACCCACGTTTTACCGGTTAAGTTTACGTCCCACTATGGAATATGTTGTGAGCCTATTGCCATGTATCGGGCACATATCCAGACTCAGAACCACTACTAGAAAATCTAAATTAGAAAATTTCGTAGTGTTCGACCCGGGAATCGAACCCGGGACCTCCCGATCGGCAGTCGCACTTGCAACAAACACGACCAACGAGGTAGTCTTTAAACTCATTTAAACTATACAAATTCTAGAAATCGGGATAAATACCAAATGATAAGCCATTTATCTTTTCTATCATCTATACCCAGGAATGATGGCAACTGGCAGTTAACTACATATTGTGACACATTATTGAAAACGTAACATCACGACTGTAATAGCCGAAGAGGTAGGCAGAGGAAAGAAGTACATACATTCCTACGTTTCACCAGTTACCGTAGCCTCTCACTATTGCCGATGCTAACAACATTCGACAACCGAGCCAAATCTCTCTCCAATTAACTTTGTATATTCGATACAGATTAGATAAACAAAAACAACATTTCAGTGTATTTTGAAAAATTTATTCGTGATCTCAAGTAGTAAAATAAAAACTCTACTAACTCGCTACATGAACCCGTCGCCGCTCTCAGTAAGGCACGATCCCTCACTACGTCACCATCGCGGGGACTCAATAAAACTCCACAAACACTTCACTGGCCCAGCACTGGGATCAATTGGTGACGAACTAAATCAAGGTACATTTAATAGAACGTTCGTAAAGATAAGAATTGACATCACGCAGAAATAGTTCTGGCGCACTAACAAATACATAATGGATGTGCACCATTCAAGCAACGGATCTCGATTGATGTCCACAAGCGCCGAAGTACACATATATGGATAACCTGTATCTTTACCTATCATAAGAAATACGAAAAAGCACTATAAAACGTTTTTATATACTATGAACATGATTTCGATGAGCTCTGGGTCAACAATAGTTATCACGTATAAGGGTTGCGGCGGTTTATTTTCTTATATACAAATATACTATTGACATCGCTCGGTCGTACAAGGCGCATTAGACGAACTTCGTAAATTAGTCATGTAAGAAAATATTGTTCTGTTCGTGAATGTTTTATTTAGTCCCACACAAATAAATCTAATATAAAACGTCGCTTCTCCTAAGCGAGGTGCACACGCAAATCAAAATCAAACAATCTCAATGTTCTCACACAGGTGGAAGCACTCCGACGCACTCGTTCAGTTGTATTTTTCAAGATTTTACTACCGTTAACATCACGCCAGGTTCCTTGCGGGGAGGCACCGGACACCGAGTGCCAAATGTCTCTATCCTTACACCTGACGTGACCTTAAGCCCATTTTCGCACATCACTCTGTGAATGTATATCAATACTTTGTCAATGCCACTACATATTAAGTATATAAATGCGCAATGCGTTTGGAAACCCATATGGATTCATTTTTCAGTTATATATTAAAATACATGGATATTAAATTTGTGTCGAGTCTTCGCTTAAAAAATACAACTGTAACAAAATAATGTGCGTTCAATGTAAATCTTATATTGTCTTATTTCAATACAATGCAAATGCGACTTTAATGCTAAACGGACATTACATTGCAGCATCTTCAAAACACACTTTAGGCTTACGCTATACACAAGGTTGAGATTCGGTCGGCCGGGCGCGCGTATACTGGACATACTGCGACTAAACATGTCTAGTACAGTCGCGAACAATAATCATGTTATGCGGTTGTCCTATACAAAAAAGATATTCGAAGGTAAAATTGATTTTTAATTTACACATACATTTTCTTAGAGAAATAAAATATTTAAGTAATCAAGATTTTTTTTGGACGGAAAAATAAAAACTAAAAAAAAACAAGTTGGAAATTTTAACCTAATCGCAATGTAATAGCTGTTTATAATCTTAATGTAATAGCTACATAAATAAAGTTACATAAATTCATTCAGAATATAATTGCTGCATACATTTGATAACTTAGATATATTTAATGTATATTTTATGCTTAGTACATATTCTATTTTAATACAAGAAGTCTACCACACAAGTAATCCATTCACATCAAATAGCAAACTTTATAAGTATTCTAGTATAAAGGCAAATGGAATATTTCATTTAAAAATGTACATGTTAATTCAGTCCTGTAGTTTGGTTTCAGAATGGCGGGTGAAAGCCAAGTACTTTGTTTATAAAAAAATTGTTCATCACTGTTATATTATATGCATGTATATTTTTGAGAATTGAATAGTATATTGAATATCTGATATTTTGGGTTCAATGATTTTTTTAATAATCATTTCATAAAATATCTTATGAAACAATACATGGAATATTGTGCTTAAAGCTTTTCGTTTGTTATTTTGAAGTCCATGTGAATATAAATGTAAATAAAATCGTTACGATAACGTCGGTGCGATAATTTTCATACCAGTGCCACGTGCACACGAGTGAAGTACGAGTATGTATACAATTATTTTAATGTAATTTGTTTGAAAAGAAATATAACGTACCTACATAAGAATATTTTAGCCACATGGCACTTTAAGGGAGGAGACAGGAGCAATAACAGTAGTCGACACAGGTTACGTAATGCAATGAATACGTTGAAATAAGCATAATCAATACGAAAAACGTGTAGTTACAGACTTTTGGTGAAATGAGATTACATTAAATATGTATGTGAGGATGGGCGTGCGGCGCGGCTAGATGAAGAACTCGCGGCGCTTGGAGACGCGCGCGCCCGTGGGCGCCGCCAGCGCCGCCGCGTCGGCGCCGGCCGCGCCCGCCGCGCCGCGCTCCTCCTGCGTCAGGTACTCGCCCTTGTGCCGCGCCAGCGCGCGCACCAGCACCACGGCCACCACGATCAGCAGCAGGAATATAAACGCCAGCACCGCTGCCGACCAAATTTCCCTTTGTGTTATGCGCACAAAAATCAATGCAATGCAATAAAAAAAATTATACTATTTTTAACAACAATGCAATCAAAGCAAATTAAATAAATATATTTAATTTGCAATATATCCACTTAATCCTCAGCATAAGCACAATCACCAATTATTTAATAGATCTATCTTAAAATACATGTGTGTACTCACTTCCAAGAATAGCTTCATCGGTCCTGTGGAAGTCCATTTCTGACTGCAAGTCTACATCGGGTGGCGGCCTGGTCTCCACCGGTTCAGGTGGATGGGTCACGGGTTCCACACCACAGAAGTCCTCATACAGCGCACCTAATAACCATAAGAATTAATTATTAAACTTATTTTATAATATTATGACCGAGATGATGTTATAGATGTAACCACAATCATATTTATACACTCCTGTACTATGTACATATACATATCTATTAGAAATGAGAGAAATTTTAAACAAATTATTACTAAGTAACATGATAACTTCTGAAAACTGTGCAACACTCTTCAAATTACCCAAATCAATCTCTTAAAACACCCTCAGTAAAATACACATCTCCAAGCTATTTTATCATCTCCACTAATGTTATACCCGCAACAAACGCACCAAAAGGAGTACAAGCTCAAAAATATCATCTTCGTCGGCCTGTAACGATGCCATGCTGGACGTACGTCAACCCGAAAGGGGGGTTCTACCCATAAACCGCACGGTTAGGCGGGTTAGGAATTAAAGAAAGAATGCATAGGTTTTTCAAAAACAAAGAGCGGGTAAGAGCGCGGGCACGGACCGGCCAGGCTGCGCACGTTGGGCGGCGGGTCCTGCTGGAACAGCAGCTTGAGCGGGTAGATGTCGTCGAACTCCACGCGGCTCACGCAGCCCGCGAAGCCCTCGCCCATGGACTCGTTGCGCCCGATGTACAGGTACTGCACGTTGTTGAACTGCGCGTCGGCCGACTGCTTGATGTTGAAGTGGTACTCCTGCGTCTCGTAGTTGTCCACCTGCGGCGCGCCCGCCACCCTCGTACTAATTATACTTATCATTTATTGGGTAAAATTTGATGGACAGAGATTTTATAAATATAGTGGGATGCACATAATTGACTGATACAAATAGGCAATGCGAAATTCAGTTTCCTTCGCCTGTACTACATGTTGTATGTATAACATTTGTCGCCAATAGATCAGCCGGTAATGTAAAAACGATAAGAAAATAAAAGATGTACAAAAAGCTCGTCGAATACCACAAATGAGTACTCACCTGTAACACCATAGTGGACCCGCTATTTTTTCTAGACAACTTAACGTCGTGATACTGCCCCAAGCCAAATAACTTCCCTTGGAAAATTATCTCCTGTCTCTCGAAACCGAAGTCGAAAACGACACGAAGATGACCTGGAAAAAGGTAAACACACGAATTCCATTAACGTTCTGGTTTCAAAACACCAGCATTCTAACGAGAACAACTTTTTGTCTAGATGAGAGACATCTCCTCCTGTAAATCTGAAAAGTAAATTTAGTTAGAACATTCCACATGTGAGTGTCATAGGCAGAATCTACATAATCCTTGTCACTTCAGAACTTGTCCTATAGAAACCTATCTGTCAACATCCACTTGGACAACATGGCATAATAAGGCCCTTCTCAATCCAAGAGCAAAGATATTTCAGACAATGGAATAACAAAAAGGTTTATGTTGATAATGAAATCTGATTATTCAAAATAAATAAAATTATTTTCATGTACCTGAATTGGATACCATCAAAGTTAAATATTCCCCTGAGATGTTGGAGTAGAAGCCGAGCAGGAATCCTTTAGGATTGGTGGTAGTGAAGCCGACTCGGATCTTCTCATTGATAGTGGACCTCCAGGAGCCCAAGAAGTCGTACTTCACCATCGAGTTGGGACGTAGATTCACACCAATTTCTGTATGAAAAATTTTACTAATTTATATTGCCATTCACAACATAGTCAAATGGTGTATGGCGCCATTGGCATCGTGGCAATGGCAGTGGACCACTGTGTTGATGACGACTTTTTTAGTTTTATCAAACATCAAACAGTCCACAACACTTAATACATTGGTCTTGGTTAATACCTTGACTTTCAAAATACTCTAACCACCTTCTAGCTCTAACCCCTGTTATATATGCCTCATTTATGTATTGATTCTTTACATATCAGCTTAGTTTATCTAATTGGTAATTTCTTAATAATGATTCAATATTATTGTGTAGGTAATCATCTTAAATTCCATCATTGTAACTCAAAGGCTAAACTAAGCATTATGCAACAGAAAAATCAATTCTTCGCTAGCTAGGACCCAACATCGTTCACGGAAGAGAATTGTCCTTAAACAAATAAACACAATAAATAAGAAATAACTCTCACCATCGGCACAAATCGGTCCCTTGAAGGCCGTCCAACGACAGTCGCAGGAGTAGGAGTCGTACCCCTCGAGACAGGTGCCGTTATTCAAGCAGGGGGACGACTGGCACTTGCCGACACAGCCCTCCGACACGCCGTACAGACCTACGAACATATACGAAGGAACCGGTTAATAATTACATTTCTATTAATTTTAGCTAAAAAAACCGTTTGTAAAAATGTAGTTTGACTTATAAAAAACGCTAGTGATGGTAATGAATTATGAAGTCTAAGGATCTTACTTCAAAGAAAAAGAAAACTTAAAAAAAAATATTTTCCAATATTCTTAATTAAATTTTCATATTAATGATTATTTGAGTTAAATATTGAATCTCAGACAATGTAGTCTGTAAGTTTAAAACAAATTTGGCTTAAGTTCCAGATTGTAAAATTTAATTATACATATATATCTTCACGCCAGGTCCCTTGCGGGGCAGGCTGCTGCGCTTCTGCGACATTCATCACACTCTTCATACATACGGAACATATTTAATTCATTTCAGAAACATCTAAATGGATAACTTAAAAGAAAATTATAACTAATTTAATTAACCATAAACTAGTCTAAGTCATACAATTAAACCGAGTTCCAACTAGGTGGCTTCACAGGCGACTGGTGCAAATTGTAGGTGTGTGATAAAAATGAACATTCATTTGTCTCAACATAATTACGTACTTAAATGATTCGTTACCTCGCCTGGCGTGCGATCTGAGATCAACGGGGATGCCGTTCAGCAACAAGGCTCGCATGCAGCCCACGAAGCCGTCCTTTCTGTCCAGCGCAGCGCCCAGCACCAGGCCCGAAGTCAAATGTAGCGCTCGGACGGGATCCTTGGCCGTTCGGATTTCATTCTTCAGAGCTCCGTCCACCACCACCCGAGCTTCTTTCCTGTTACGAGGTAATTACGTTACTTTGAACAGTGGGACAGTAGAAATTTAAGAATAACAGGCGAGGAAAAATGAAACAATTAAGAATATATCACACGATTTGCGGTTCGACCATGACAGTTATATACATCGATCAAGGGTTCAAATGTTTTTTTCAAAGTGCAATCTGTACTTCTTTTATTTAATGTCGGGTGTAATTAGTCGAAGCGCACCCGCGCGCACCCGCGCGCACCCGCGCGCACCCGCGCGCACCCGCGCGCACCCGCGCGCACCCGCGCGCACC
>DWFO01000684.1:0-18816 GCA_018246595.1 Mimoniades nurscia nurscia
AAAGTAACTGGTGAAACGTGGGAATGTTCTAAATTCCTCTGCCTACCTCTACGGGGATTACAGGCGTGAAGTTACTTCAACTCTAACTGCATGTCGGAGTAGGTAAATATTGTACAGTACGATATTGAATCCTCGTTCTATTTACAATTGACATATCAACGCTTTTGCGGGCGACTAGCGACGTTTGCATTGTGGTACCGGTTCCAGTGGCGTGGACGAATGCATATAGGTACATACAACATACGAAGGTAGAACTCGTGCGCATGGGTCGGAACGCATCACGTCTGTGTCTACATGACCCGTTTACGTCAGTCTTCATAGGTAACTCGTCTGGACTGAACTCTGAAAAAGTGTCACGCCTAATATTACTCGAATGTTTCAACAGTTTATTGAAGGTTATATACCATGTTATGCTAAAGAGTACACTTCGATAAATATCTACTCGTTGCCGATGATTGACCACCATTCATTACGTGTTTGGTATTGGTAGTTTGAACGTACACCAGAATGCACTTTTTATTAATTTTCATATACTTAATATACTTTTGACACGTATTATACAGAAAACACTAAATGTTAGTAATCCTTTTAATCGTTTTCTACTTGTCCAATCTTATCACAGTTCTGCGTACGCATTCCTACATTTTAAAAATTGGTAAAATAATTTGTCTTCACGAATCAATATACGGAATACGAATATCTATGCGCTGCTTTTTCAAATCAAATGGTAGTCTATTTCGCATTGCTTTGTAACTACTATCTCTATCAAAATGACGAAGGTGAATTCGAGGAGTCAAAAAGCCGAAAAATAAACCCGACAGCAAGATAACGGCAATGGCTTGGTAAACATTAATTTTCGGCGTTCCGAATACGAACAAGCACATGTATTTCTGGTATCTCCTGTGCGGCGGTATAGAAAATTGGCAATAAGCGCTTGGCTTGAGTCGGCCACTTGGACGAGCAGAGGACGTCATGTTACAATACTGCCTCGAGCGTTTCAGATGACGTCATACTTCCTACTCCTCTTTACGTACTGCAATTCGCCAATGCACATGCATTTCTTCGAAATGTAGAGCTCTATTCAAAAGCCGGAAATTCGATAATAACGACCCGTTGGATGTGGTAAAAAATCCACAGACAACAATGTAATGGCTGCAAAAAAAACAACCATCTGAAAATTGTTACTAAAATGACATGTTTTTTCTTTGCGATCGCAACTGCCTTTGGTCGTACCTACTGCAATAAAACTCAAATAGAACTATGATAATAATATAATAAGTCTCAATTAGTTCAGTAAATATAATTCGCGAACACGAGAGGATTAATTGTTACCGGGACTGGCGGTAGTGTTATTAGCATTACTAGTAATACTTGCTAACTGATCTATTCGTAGTAGATCCCATTGGCGTTGTAACTTCTGAAGACTTACACGATAGCTTCTAATATACACAGAGACACGAAATATACTAGAGTTAAATCTATTAGTAATTTTATCATGTACACAATAGATACACGCGGAATGTCTAACGGCGATATTCTCAAAGGAGTCTGTCAACCCTTACTTGACCAAAATGAAACAATAAAAGTGTTGAGAAAAAAATGTGCAAGCTGTAATTTGTAAGAGAAACGATGGTGAAAAATGAACAAAATCATTTGCTTCCGTTTTATTTCAGTTCGCGAGCGCAGGTTCAGAGTGCACAAATAACTCTTTAATCGGAAACGTTTGCCCCAACTTTATTAATTTCAACTCGATGACACCCGTCCGTTGATATATTAAACCCATTTCATTTATATTCAACTTTTGTTCACATGTAATTGCTTCGTTGGCCGAGTTGTTGCAAGTGCGACTGTTGATCGATAGGTCCTGGATTCGATTCGCTTTTTCTGCATTCGTAACTCTGTTCGTACTTACATGAATACATACATAAAAAATATATAAAAGTAATACTGTACCTAATATAAAATGTCATATATTTTAGAAACTACAAAATTTAGAGAAAAACTAATTACTTATATTCAATCAGTAAAATACACAATACGTATCGGATTTAAACTCGACCGTTAAGTAGTGTGGAACTAAATCCTTGAAATCGTGCAAGAACTAATAAGATTTTTCGTCCATCTGTCGCGCGTGATGTAGATTTACTGCTGTACATTTGCATTATTGTAACAATTGTACAAGTTACAATGTTAATGCGTGAACAACTTATTACAAGAAAGAACTGTATCTACTATATTATACACGATTCATCATACATTCACGTTAAATTTAAGTGGGCACGCTCTGGTCGAATAGCTCTTAATACTAAATTATTGCAATTCGATTTGTCTTTAAGTAAATATTTTAAACAATCGATGTGCCTTATCGTTAGATCCTGTCAAGGGCCTTTAGGGTAACGTTTATTTTAACGACACGATCACAAATGTTTGGTTACCAACCGCTATTTCTACAGGCGCCAACTGGTGTAACCTCAAGCCCTAGTTTCAGATATAAACCCGTTTTAGTGGTTGGATAGCGATACAGCATCGACCGTTGATGATGTAAACAAGATCGTGAAAATTTCGAAAGTTGTAATCATGTGGGTGAGTATAGATTTCTATACCTACATTGTCTCCAACCCTCTAACCTTCAGGATGCATATTACACATGCACGTTGATTGATTCGCGACTGTACAGATCTTAGCTGAAAACTATGTTGGATCTGATGTTTTCTCCCCGTCACCGTTTCGTCGCCGCCAAACTTCCGCCGTTCCCAAACCCGCCACCTATATCCTGCCGCGCTGGCCAAGTGCAGATTGGCAGAATATTATGGAGAGGCGTGGGCTAATTTTAAGAACACGGTGTGACCGTTTCGCTCACGATTTTCCCTTCATCGTTACAGCACCTTATATTTAACCTTTTAAAAAGCATACAACTTTACAAAGAAGTATTGAGAGGGTGAATTATAAGCCGCCAGGCTACGACCGCTTTATGAACACATGTTCGTGAAAATAAACATTTTGTATCTTCTTTTCTATTAATAAAATATTTAAGGTTCTGTCGTCCTAGTCCTTCACGTAGCAGTTTCGTACACGCAAACCCAAAAGAGCGCATTACACACCATTCTTTTGGCCTTACAAAAATATCCTCGAAATTGCGTGGTCGACTAAGCGGACGTCATTGGGGCTTAACCATAACGAATAACATTATTAACTTGTACTACGAGTTCTTGTCAAAATGTGTATTGCTTTTAATTATCACAGCATACATATTGCAGTATTAATATCGACTGCCTCCTCGGTCGACTTATTGCAAGCGTGACTGCTGATGGAGAGATCCTTGGTTCGATTCCCGAGTCGGGTAATATTTAATTTTTCTATCTTAGATTTTTTAGTTGTAGTTTCAAGTAGTGGCTCGAAGTCTAGATTTGTGCCCGATAGGCGCTCTACTTATACGACGGGACGTAAAAATAACTGGTGAAAGGACTTTAACCTATGTTTCAACATCATCATGAAACCTTTAGTTCTTGTTATACACAGTTCTCCTCTCACCATGAGAAGGATTAAGCAGACAGTTCGTGTAATTTTAAGTATGAACTATGGCTAAGCTGTGGTATCCATTGTAAACAAGTCTTAATGTAGACACGGCATACACCTCTTAAGCCTATCCACCGACGTTGAGGATTTAAGACGGTAGCAAAAGTATTTTAATACGATATATTATTCAATTTTAGTGGGTTACTTTTTTCCTTACTTCTTATATAGCTTTTACACACGATGATAATACAAATAAGGACACAAAGGAATTTCGTATATGTATAAATTAGGTATAGATAAATGTGTATAAGTTTCTTTCATTATCTACTCGTATACTCGTATAGTTTTTGGTGGTTATGTGAATAAGTCTTGTGTCGGCTTGTTATGTAAAGAATCTAAACAGCTCTTAGACGTATAGGGCATTAAACATTCAGTATTGAAACACTGAAGACTCCGTATTGAAAAAACAAAATGTTCATTTTTTTTTAATTATTGTATTCATTTTTAATGAAGAGAATACTTTTATTACAATCTCGAACGCGCAAATATTTCTCGTGGCTTAATATAGCGTATATATTCAATGCAATCATTGTGTTTTTTGCGTTGTAATAAAATTTCATTTAAAAGTTGTTTTGCACTGAATTTTGTGCAATCACATTACAATTGTTGTGGTTACAGTTATAGTAAATATAACGTAACTTCAGACCTGTAATACCCGAAGAAGTAGGCAGACGAATATAATACATTCCCACGTTTCACCGGTTACGTTTACGGCTCCCTATGGAATAGGTGGTGAGCCTATTGCCATACATCGGGAACAAATCCAGATTCCAAGCCATTACTAGAAAATCTAAATTACAAGAATCCTGTAATGCCTGACTCGAGATTTGAACCCTGGACTCCTTGATCGGCAGTGGCGCTTGGTAACCAACACGACCAACGAGGCAGGACAGAACACTTTTTTATAACTATATTTATACATATAGTAGGTCATTGTATACTAAATACAATGAAAACAACATTAAAGCAATGAGTTTGACTTTTAAAGGCGTGCTATTAAATAAATACGTATGTAGAAATAATGTAATATATTATGAGTCCGAATTATAAAATATTTCCTTTTAAAAACACACATACATACGTAGCTGCCAAGGTTTTGAGTTACTTTCAATAAAGAAATTGAATGAAGCTTAGTTAAAATTTCAAATGAAATTCGAAAGTTAGAACTGGCCACACAAACTTTAAATCATAGCGCAACTACAAAACTACGTTTAGTTTCGAAGTTTTTGAATTATTTACCCGTGTTAAATATACAATTTCATTATATTTATAAGGTAATTTTAGCAGCTGGCAGTCTTGTCTCGCCCTATTATCGACGGTACCTTTTCATGTAGGTTTTGAGCAACATATTATAAGCTACATATTTTACAGTTTGATGTGTATGTGACAAAACATAAATCACCACCCAATAGGTGGTGACCTATTGTCATGCACCGGGCACAAATGCAGACTCCGAGCTACTGCTAGAAATGTCTACTACTAGAGACAATAACACAAAAGAGTACACTTTTGACGTTCAAAGGTATTATAAATTTTTCTGAGACTGATCCCAACAAGGTTCCTTTCAAATATACTTTTTTTTTAATTATATTTATGTACACACAGAAATTACAACAGAAAATTGTTCGGAATCTTATGTCTAATTTAAGTAAATTTCATTTTTACATCTGAATTGTTTTATGACAAGTCGAGGATACTGTTGCAATGATTCGAGCACACCCTTAGAAGTTCAGTCGTACATATTCGAAATTGCTATTCAGTTGTCTGAGAATTTATATCCGGATTTCTGTACAACACTTTTAAAACTTAGTCAATAAATACCTATTTAGAAATACCTATTTATATTTACTTCTCTGTCAATGGCCGTTATATTATTTAGTAGGTACATGCTCATATAATTAATTACTTCACTAATACTTTATATTGGTGATTAAGATTATGTCACCTGTTTAAATCCAAACGACACATTTCTTCAGAATGTACATTTGTCGAATTCTTTTATGTGTTGACACAGACCATGTCATCATGTCGAAGATCAAACATTTTGATATTGATGTTTTGTGTCGAAATGTACAACAGTTCAATATACAAAAAACAAATTTTAAATCTATAAATTCTATTTCTTAAATAATATTTGACAATCGATGCACTCTGCCTATACCGTAAGGGACCCTGGTGCGATGGTATATACTTATTATAATAGCGTCTAAAGATGTCACGACAGCGGAAGCACCCTTCCTTGGTCCGTCTAACAAGTTTCACTCGATATAGACAATTGCGAACAACGTTCAGTTTTCGTGAGTAGTTGGTAAACAAACCCGACGAACCAACGGCCGGCGAGTGGCCGATAGGTACGCGCTTTGTTCTCCGTATGAGAACAAACTGGATAAGGTAACATTACGAATTTGAAAAAAGAACGTTTTCAATATTCGAAATGCTATTTTATTGGTGCGCGCGTATAGAGTGACGAATATAAATGAAACACGTGACGTCTGTAAAAATAGACATATCTGGCACTCAGTGAACTCTGTCTACATCGCACCGGTTCTGGAGAGATGTATTGCTGTTACTTCATATTACATGATGCAGCTTGCTTGTTGGGTACTAATCGGGAATTAGAATGCAAATAACAAATGTGTACAATGTAAAGAGATTATGTGGACCATGATTATTAAAGAAAAATTCCAACCCTATAGCTATAGTATGATGTATGCAATTAATACTCATTTTATCATAGAGAAAGTGGGTGCAACTCTGTCCGTCCGCCGGTTACGCTTTCACGACTCGTCCGTTGAAGCGACTTTGTAATTTTATACAGAGATAGTTCAAACTCTGAGAAAGGTCATAGACAATTTTAGCCTATGTTAGTCTTCATCTCGAAAGTAGTATATTTATGCGAACAAAATTCTTGTAACAGATAAGGGGATTAATTAATAAATCAAATGTCGTTGGATAATTGATTGTAGAACTAATTCGAGACGTATGAAAATGTAAAAGTAATTTTAATCACGACAATAAATCAATTTTCCAATTTTCTGATTACGCTTCAGCGAAGGCCATTGTTTGATAGGTACACGGTGTGACGTAGAAAGTAATTTTAACGATACATACGCATTGCATATACCTACCTTAAATGATTTCTTATCGGGTGAATAGAACATATTACCTCAACGATTGATTCAACCTCGAAAATAATCGCGATAGACGAAAGTTGTTTTGCTGCTTTATTACAATTTTACAGATTTTTATTCAGTTATAATATTGAATAAATGACATATAGGTAGTATGCATGCAAAATATTAAAGAAAAAATATGCTTGGAGCTTACTATTTCATATATGTCAAGGCATATAATATACTACTTTGCTCGGTATCTTTTTTGGCAAGACTCACCATCTCTTCCATAGTGTGAAGTAAACGTAACTGGTGAAACGTGGCAGTGTGCTACATTCCTGTGCCCACCTCTTTGGGGAAATACAGGCGTGGTGTTGTGTTATATTACAATATTAGCTTGAACACAAAATTATTTTGCAAATTAAATATAAAGACGCAAACATCACTAATCGTGGGAAGAGAACAAAATGATGGCTCCGTAAATGTCCAACTGTTGGAGAATTCGTGATGTCATGACTTCAAATAAAATATAATATTTCTAGATATTTTTCCGCCCGTTGGACTCAATTTTTATATAATGAATTCTTAGAAACAATTAATAATCGCGCGATTGTTCTCTTACGACTGTCGAGGCGATGACATCATAAGTGATAACATTTACAACACGTGTTTGTTGTAAGTATATCGTCTGTGGTATTACGAACATTCCAAACCAAGTCGTCTTGAGTACCTACAACTGACGGAAGATATTTACCGAATCACGATACCCATGGTAAGTTGGGTTGAGTGGATGTCTATTACACCCCTACAGACCTAATCTGATCAACACAAGCTTTCAATGTTATAGTAGTTTACAGTTACGCAAAAAACAAAAGGGTCGAATTTCCATTTGGATTCGAACAGAACTGTGTCTTTGTTAAATCAATCACACAATCTCGTTTTACTTTTATTTACAATTAATTAGAAACCTATATAGCACAAGGCCATATTATTTTTCTACTACATCCTAAGTGACATAATAATATATGTAGTTTTGCCTCAATTGAGCCTGACACAAGAGGTTTTGAATAAGCTGGAAACAAAATACAATATTAAGTATTAAAAAGAAGTAATAAAACAAATGAGGACAGTGGACCACAATCAAACGTGGAAGTTTCGTAAAGTACTTTATTTGCTATCGGTTATTTGAGAAGCGGTGGTGTCCAAGCTCGAATCTGGGAACTAGACTTTTGTGGTTGACAGTACCTACATATGTCGCAAAGCAGTGCACTTCACATTTGTCTAGCTCACTGCTAATTTTGGAGTGAAGGGTTGTCTAACTAGGTGAATGGCGTATATTTTAATATGTTTTTTTTACACTAAAGATAATAAATTTACAGTTTAAAAATTACTATTAAGTACTTACTAAAAAATTACTACTGGTGATACGTGGTAATGTATCTACATTCCTCTGCCTACCTCTTCAGGGATTACAGGCGTGATGTTACTTAAAAATTACTAAATCATATTGGATTAAGCGCTTATTATTGCAAAATTAATTTTGAGTAGATACAGTGAGACAATGGATTTCCGTACAGAAATAAACCAGGAAAACAAACAATTTTAAATTTGGAATATTAATAAAAAAAATTCAATTATAATTGAGCTTACGGATTGCATAATGCAGAATAATTGTGTATACTTCGCGGATATTCCTTGTTAATAATATGTATAAGCTAATACTTAGCAATCGCCGGCGACAACGTATTATAATATTGCGTACTTTATTCAGCGATACCTACACAGTCGGAGTGGAACGTTAGATTAATTAAATATAACATGAATACCAGAATTAGATACATATAAATAGTCCAACTTAATATATAAGTACCATTATTTATTGACTTAGTGGGACCTGTGCGTTAAATGGGGTATTTTTTATACATGTACAGTAAATACTTCACAATATATTTATCTAGTTTGTCTAGTTGCCATAAAATTGCACTCCAGGTATAGTGTGCGCAATGACAAATGGCGCCACATTCCAACGACGCATCACTTCATTTATAATCCCTCGTAAAAACTTTATCAGCCTCTTTTTGAGCCATTCGGAAAAATAAACTGGGGACGACATTAAAATACTGTCACGGCATGTGTGGTAACAATTTATAAAAACGAACCAACTATTCCAATGACAACAGAGAAAAATAAAAAAAATTAAGTTTAATAGTAAAAATAAATCATAACTAGTACTTATTGGTTCGTACTGTACACTTCGTCATGGCAGCTGCCTCTCTCGCCCCATACATGGCAACGTGACTTTATACCTACGTTTAAACATCGCTACAGTGTACTCTTGCAACCGTATAAACTTCGACTACAGGCTCACCTATACAAATTTGTGATCGTTTTCAAGCACGATTACTTTTATTTACATAATTATTCCAATAAATGAGCAAGTCAAATAGTTCGACAAATATTACATTATATACATATGAGTCACAAGCAAAAACAAACATTGCAGATAATAAGACTAAATAAATATGTACATTATATACGTCATCGAGGAATGGATTTGGCGGCACGTTTTATTATATTTGGAGAGACATATTTGAGATGGCAGCGCCACCGGAAATTAACTACGAGCAGTAATAAATTGGGACTGGATTAATTTACGAATCTCCAGATCTTAATGAACTTACATCCCAATTCGAGTGAGGACGTAGATTCCGGATAAGTAACTTTACCACGGCGCATTAATTATTTTGACGACATGGCAAAATTTCGGTTCAGTAACGCTCGGTGCTGGGTTCTTTAAAAGTCTATATGTATTTCAAGTGTGGATAATACTCCACAGGAATGCAATGCAATTAGTGGGGACTAATTTTTAATCACGATACAGTTTTTTTTAAAACTGGCAATTCACTGTCAGGGTGCAAGAGGGTTCGAATAAAAAGACAATGACATAGACGTTCTCCTTATTGGATATCAAATACAATGGAATGGACAAATAACAAACTTTAAAATAAGCACAGACAGCCTGAAATATGTTGAACATTGCAGTTGATGTTGATATGTCTCAAACTTTGTTTTTTCAGTTTCTAAAATTAGCGTACAGCAATGCAATTACAGTTTTTAGAGACAATAGATAATACATTTTTTTTAATCTATCTAATACAGACGATAGAAAAATATATATATTTTGGAACATTCAAATGTTCACGTCGCAAAATCTTCATTCGATTTTTTAATAAGTAATAAAATTTATTATGTGGAGCAAACTAATTATACTCGTTTTATTGTTTATCAGAGATCAGAGACAATTAGGCCTATCAAACAATGTAAACCAGTTATCTTTATGGCGTGCAATATACTGACTGTATTGTAAGAAAAATTCTTAGAAGACGAACTTCGAATTTTAAGAAGAAAAAATTCTTTGTTTAAATTCAGTTTATTTTGATCTTATTCAGTCAAGTGGCGCTATTGTTTACATGTGTTAAAGGAAACAAATGTCTTGACGATATTTATTCAGTGTCAAATAATTTTACTTGGAATAATTTTGTTTTTTAACTAAATATAAAGAATTGAGCGTTGATATGAAATAGGTGAAAGTAATAGTTTCAATAATGAAGTTATGGAAAAAAAATATCGACATATTGAGAGTAAATCATTAACTCAAACGGTGCGCGTTATGAGGCGTGCAATATTTCGATCTGGGTACAGTCGTTGCGACAAGTGAATGACGTGTCAAATCACAAACTACGACAAACTATTCATCGATGTGGGTATTCCCGTCCACGAATGTTTAAAACATAGTATAGTTAACAGGGGAACAGTTTCCAGACTTGCCCGATATCATCAAGTAATTATCAAACTCTATAGTGACTTGGCCAACTACGTTGAAGCCTTGAGCAGTCGCGTAGCTATTTCTACCTGAATGTTGCATGATCATATTCACAGCTTTGAATCTACAAGGTTGTTTAAAGTAGACTGGATTTTAGTAAGGCTTTTTAGAAACGATGAATGTAGTTGTAATCACATGAAAGCGTTAAGAAAGAAGTAAAGAAGTTCAGAAAAGGACTGAAGAAATACACACATTATACATAATATGACTACAGACAAACATATTTACAGCAAACAGGTCGCCAAGACGGGCCATACATGACTTTTATTAATAAGATATCATTGGATTCGTTTAAATATGAAATGTATAGGAATCCTCCTAAAATTAAAATAGCATGTACAATTTTATTGTTAATCAAAATAGTAAATACTAATTTATTACGATTATTTTGTAATCGGACTTATAAGAGATCAAGTTTAACTTAATTTCTCAATATGATTTTTCAGTTTGTACGAAAAATGTAATATTTTAAAAGCAAAGAATGCAGCACTAGACCGCGTGACAATGTGTTACATGCCAATGTTGCGCTCAGATATGTAATTAGCACATTTGTGCTCAACTGTACTTTGGATTGGAATTTTTCGAGGTAGGTTATATGTAAGTACATATATGAATAACTTTATTAAGGGGCAATAACCTTACAACAGGTGAACTTCCAGGGAAATTTTAATGATAATAAAAACATAGCCATGCAACCGCCGCGATCCAGAAATAACTTCTCTACGTACACGTCGTCAAAAGTCCTCCAGATATAATTTAAGAAAGTATCTCGTTTTAATTAATATCGTGCTCTTCAGCTTTTAGTAAATGGGAGTTGCACTTTTAATATTAATTTCTTGTGCGAGTTTATTTTGAAACGTTTTAATTTCTTTAATGTTTACTTCAATTTCGAAACTAACATTATAAGCAAGGTTTGCACTGAAATATCAAAGCGCAGAAATCCCTTTAAGTACTGGAGGACTTATTAAATATTTTTCCACAATGTTGATTTCTATTTACGGGTTTTTTGTATAAAAGGCAAAATTTAAAATACAAAAATTGCGTACTGTCGCTCTCATATGCTATTTTTCTTTATACTCTTTATTGTAACAGCATCATTATAAAACTGCAAAAAGGGAACAACGTGATACCTAATAAAGTATACTATGTATAATATATGCAATATAAGTAACAAACGTAGCAACGTAACATCACGCCTGTAATCCCCGAATAGTTAGGCAGAGGAATATGGAACACTCCGACGTTTCATCGATTACGTTTACGTAACACTATGGAATAGTTGGTGAGTCAAATTCTGAGCCACTACTAAAAAATCTACATTACAAAAATTTTGTAGTGCCCGACCCGAGAATTGAACCCAGGACCTCCCGATCGGCAGTCGCACTTGCAACCAACAAAACCAACGAGGCCAGTCAACATAACTTCTTCTTTAATGACTGTAACATAACAAAAACAAATGAACACCTAGATATACTTTTGATTACAAAAATGATGTCTTACTTAATTAAATTCGTATATCACACTGCTTGTATAGATAAATACAGTAAATACATGTAAAGAAATACAGAAAAGGAGACCTCGAAAAATACTAAAAAGGTAAACTTTTTCGATTATGAAAATGAAGTTATAAACTGTTTTGCTAGTAGCCGTTTTACATTTGAAAATGTCAAAGTTTTGGTTCTGCGATATATTTTAATAAACCATACGGTTTCGTAATCATTAAGATAATCATTTCGTGCGTTCTTTTTTGTTTTTATCGAGCATTAGATTGCCTGCTAGAGATCGCTAGTTAACTTATCGTTAACTAGCGATCTCCGTGTGTACATTCCACTCCTTAGCTTTCTGCATCTTTTACATAACTATTTGAATAAACACACCAAATTGAAATTGGCTTAGCGTTCTATATATGCACGAAACTGCCCCGTACGTATGTATGTAATGTTTCAAATATCATGGAAAATTTGTTTGCACACGCAGATGTAACATTATTTTTGAAAATAACTGGGATATCAATTATTATACTAATTGGTTTTCACGCGTTTATAGATTTTATTATATAATGATCGTATTTTTAACATAGTTCATTTAAAATTTCAAATTTTAAACGGGACGCGGAAGTTCTTGTTAAATGAACAAAATTTAATTAATGACTGCGAATTGTGGCTCATTGCACTAATTAGATAATGCGATAGTGCTTCCTGCGTTGTGGCAAACGCAAGCGTGTGGGTCGACATATGTATAGGCATAATTTATGGTTATACGTATAGGCATAATTTATGGTTATCGTAAAAAATATACATCACGGAATCAAATAAAAAATTTCGTAAGAAAGAAATCCGTATGCATTCGCTGCTTATATATTTATGTCAGTGATATTAAAACAAAACTTCAAATATCAATCGATTTATAAATTATAAGAGAACGTTCCATCACGTCTGTAATTCCTCGAAGGGATAGCCAGAGGAATGTTGTACACTCCCCCGTCTCACCATTTGTGTTATAGGTCCCAGCATGCAATAGGACATGATGTTATAATTGTCAAACAATGGGCACAAAATCCAACTCCGAGCTACTGCTGGGTTTCAAGTTAGAAAAACTCAATAATGTACACAATTGTAAATACTTTAAAATCTATCCGAATACCGATAAAACTCAAAAACTTGGACAACCTAGTGAACTTTAAACTGAAGTTACGTGAGCTTATAGGTTGCAAACTTGATTTTCTATCTTTTTGATCGCCTGCGAAAATAATAACTGGCGGAACAAGTTCTCAAATAAAGTTCACGTCGGGATCGAGAACCAATTTTCTACTCTTTTGTAGTACTCAGCATGTCGAGATTATGCTTTACTTCGCTCCTCTCTCAACTAATGTATCCACCGACCGTGTTTTCAATAGAGGTACCTACTCGATTTAGAAATTTTTATAAAAAAAAAATATTAAATAAACAAACGTTTTTACTTTGTTTTTAGGCACATGTATATAATTTTATGTACGTTTTATATTATTTTTTTATACGTCCAATTTGCGTAATGGAACTAAAAAGTTGTCTAAGCGAGTCTTAAAGCATTATCTTCCAAGACAACAGTTTGATTTTTTATAAACTGTCAAACATGCAGACGGGTCTGCTCTCATTATTGACACTAGCAAAACTGGAGGGCTTGTCAGAGGCCATTGCAATGTGTTTAAAATTGTACGCAGTAAACTATGGGTTAAGTTGGATTGATTTTAAGTATATTAATTTCATGCATAATAATACATTGATACAGCGTCACATTTTTATACCAGCCAAAATTAATACTAATTTGATGCCCTGTGTGTGGTGAGAGCCCTACGTTTTAGCTTTACTCCGGTAACAGTACATGTACTGTATTTTATCACGCTGGTATTTTACCGAAGGAGTGAGCAGTCCAGTATAGTAAACTGTCACGATTTACCAGTTACCTTATAAATCGCACAAATCCGGACCCCGCCACGACCTAATTACTAAAAATATCAAGTTAGAAAAACCCAATAATACTTCACCCGGCCCAGGAATCGAAGTCGCGATTGCAACGGATCAAGCAACGAAGCTGTCGTAGCTAATAGACAATATTATCATTATTTTAGATAAACTCCAATTCGTGTCCAATATTACAGCGGTCACGTTCCAACTGACCGCAACCACATACAAGCATTAAAAATACTCATGTAATTTGCAACAAAGCGGCAACTTTTGGGCTGTACACGGTCACCCCAAAACCGTTGTCAAACAAGGGAGAACATAATGTTCTTATGGCTTATATTGAATTCGTGATTAAATTGGTTTCTCAAAATATATTTCCGCCTCGTTGGTCGTGTTGGTTGCATACGGGGATGCCAATAGAGAGGTCCTGGATTCAAGTCCCGGGTGGGGAACTATTGTATTTTTCTAACTTAGTTTTTCTAGTAGGTAATAGTTCGGAGTCTGGATATGGAAAATGATTCTATACAACATTAGGTGTTGCCCAGAAGGTCGTTGGCGCCATTATTTAGAAATTTCCTAAGCAAATTTTGATTCCTTATACCATACCACCTCTCTAGGTGAGAAATTCCTTATACCATACCACCTCTCTAGGTGAGAAAAATGAAGACCATAGATACCAATGGAATTAGCACACTTTCCTCGATTTTGCGAACATTATGATGAACTACATAATATGTGAGTAGTAGGTATGCGATTTTTCTCGTGATGTTTTCCATGAACGTTACAACTAAACGATATCCAAGCTTTGATGCGCGGAAACCCCGAGATGTAAAATGGGCACGACGATATTTGAAAATGGCACCCACTAAATACGAATACTGGTATCAAACATTACATTATACGGTCAATGAAATTAAGAAGAAAAAAACGACAAACTTAGGGAATCAGCACCATGCCCTTAATTTGTAATGAAATACAAACATAGCTCATAACAGCCCACGGGAATATTATCAAGCGCAGTATCACTTACAGTGCGAGAGGTTTTTTAATGGGGTATAAATGTTTTATGGACGGTCGGTTATATTAAATAAAACTCGCCATAGGTACATGTGTTATGGCGGGCTGTAGAAATATTCATATAAACAAAATTCAAGCGACGATAGCAGTTGAGGTACGTCTATATTTATTTGATGCCGTATTCCATTTATCGTACAAGGACAATAATTAAAATAGTAATTATTGTTATTCATTTAATTATTTATTAACGTGTGTATGTATTTAATTATGTAAGTATGAAGAGAGTGATGATTGTGGACGAAGCACGACAGGTGTGTAAGAATCGAGATATTTGGCACTCTGTGCTCTCTGCCTACCCCGCAAGGGACCTGGCGTGAAGATATGTATGTATGTAAGCATGGGGCTGTTGTACACTCCTACGTCTCATTGGTTACGTTTATATACCACCATGTAATAAGCGGTGAGCCTATTGCCTGGTACCGGGCATATGTGCAAAACCACTAGGAATTTCAACTAGTAAATCTAAGAAGTCCAATAGTACCCGACCGAAATCAGAACCCAGAACCTCTCGATCGACAGTCCCGCTTCCACCCAACACGACCAACAAGGCAGTTAATTGAAACTTCAATTATTGTATTACAAAGCGAATCACTCAATCTTACTAATCGCTATTCATACAGTTGTAGAAGCAAAAACGTAATACGGTATGTATTACGTTTTTGCTTGTATAACGTGCCTGTATTATGTATTACGTGTAAATATTGTTCAATAATAACATTTACTCTCACAAAGAGAAAATCGATAGGAAATTATGCGTTGTTTTGCTGCGACATAGTTCGGGGAAGGACAATCGTAGCAAGATGCGTGCGCGGCCATTTTAAATTAGACTATAGACTATTCATCTACGCGCTGCCGATATGACGTCATCGCCGCTAGCTCTCAACTTGTACTACACAAATTACCTTTGTTATTAGAATAAAAAGCATATACGTCAATGCTTCCGATATCAAGGTGATACACCAGATCCAATTGTTCCACAAGCATAATGGCTCTACTCAAGATATACTCGTGACTCATGGACACCACCGATAAATACATAGCTTAATAACAGGTATACAAATAAACAGCATCAACTCGGGCACTCGTTTTGTATGACGACCGCATTGTTTGAACGAACGTAACCTTCTAACGAGCCGTTAACATCGAATAATCTGACGCGACGCTTCCTGCGACGACATACAACAAATGCTTTTTATTTATTGTCACTTTCGTAGCATTGTCTGCGTCGCCATTGCTCATGGTTAATGTTATGCGCTACAAGGCAAATTATGCTCTGAATGAAGCCGCTTAAGGGTCGATATCGCGAAATGTCGCCAGTTCATTGTTCTTCATAGAAAGTGCAGCGGAGTCTGATCACGGCAAGCATTTTAATTGCGCTCGTTCCACAAAAGGACCTCTCGCTGTTATATGTAGTTTTAGTAGCATACGGAACGTAGTTCGCGGATCTTGGAAAATTGATCACGAACCGGTTTCTCAAGTATAATTCCTGTTTTACGATAGCACTAACAAACGATACAAAGGATGGTTTGCGGTTTTCTTATTCGGCGAACTTTGTGCAATTGTGTCGCAGATATATTCTCGTAAGTACGCAACACTCAAAAAAGCTGCAAATGCAGTTTTCAAAAGGCAAAGTATAAATAATAAAAATCAAACGAATATAAATAGCAGAGCTGAAAATTTGGAACAGTCTCACATTTTTGCGCGACATGAACAGAAGGCCACTCTGTAGGTATCCAAATACATAATACTTTAATTCGAATTAGGAATATTCTAATTGTGATTGTTTGCAAGTCAAATAAACGGCCCACCCTATACGAACAGGTTCTTGTGTGACTGGTTTTTGTGAAGGAAATTAATGATAAAAGTCGTTCACGGTGATCGATAAACAAGGTTACACGGATGCGAGTATAGAGCGAGTGGTACTAATTTTCGAGATATAAAATAATATAATATAGGTATTACATATTATTGTATCTGAATTGTAAGTATGCATAGATATCATTACGGACAATTTACAATTGAGATATAAACATGAATGTAGACAAGTATACTTATATTAATTGACATTAAACAAGGGGATTCGGGAAACGATAGAAGAAAATTTTCAAGTAAATTAGATCAGGCAGCACGTAACATCATACCTGTAAACCCCGAAGAGGTAGGCAGAGGAGTGTATCATATTTTCACGTTTCACCAGTTACGTTGACGTCCCACTATGGAATAGGTGGTGAGCGTACTGCCATAGACCGGGCACAAATCTAGACTCCGAGCCATTAGAAGAAAATCTAAACAAGAACACACCAATAGAAGATAGACAGAACGCTTAACATTTGTGATGGCCAGATTGCCCAAAATAGTTCGCTAATTTTCTCATTTGTAAGCACCTAATTAAAGCTTTGATGTTATAAAATGTTTGACAGTTCTAAAATACCAAAAATGTAATTTTAAGTTACTGAAACAAGTCATTATTCAGAATATTACTCAACAAGAACAACAATTACAGAATTATTACAGTTAAATGAAGGGAGTGTACATACTAACATCTCGTGGAAATATAGGAGTGGTGTTTACATTAGTCAAAAGAACAAGGGGTAAAAGAAAATTTTTAATTTAATATTATTTCATAAGACGCATGACGTCACTCGGAGACAAAATATGCGGAATATATTACACACATATACATACATGATATGACACACGGCTGGCACGCTTGTTGAAATGTCAACATTCTGTTACATTCAGATGCCACGGTGTCATTAGAAATACACATTATGTATTTAATGTACTTTCAAGCTGTCACTCGTGAGTTAAAAAAAAACTATTTCCTTACTATATCTCAATATTATGAACCAACGCTTGTTTAAAAAAAAAACGCAAACTAAAAATATTTAAGATTGAAAATGTTGCTGTACCATCACCCAAGTCCCCATGTGGGGTAGGCAGAGAGCATCGAGTCCCAAATATTACTATCCCTACAGATCTGACGTAGCTCTTCTATAATAATCACGCCCTACGCACATGTCTCCATTCGATTTCGTTTAACACCATCAATACATATTAATTTTCACGAGTAACAAAAAAGTATAGGTCGCTATAGTCTTTACAGCATTTTTATAGCATATTCAATGAAGTCGCTATAATGTATTCCAAATGTTTGGCGTGTATTATTATTTACATACCAAAATTGGAGTCGTTATGTGGAGGAAGGCGTCGGCAGAGCATACGGTACGAGCGGCCACCCTCCATTGAAACGCCAATGACCTTGAAAGGTCGCAGGTGTCGCCCTACCCACATTTATACTGAATTCGCTGTACTGTGATGATTATACACATTTTTTACGCAATGCAACATTAACCAAGTGTGACACAGCCAACTTATTCGATCTGTCCGGTGATTTTTGTCACACTATTTTGACCGTAATCTGTTGGTTTTATATTCAACTTTGCTATTCGACTCTGAATGTCACCATGTCATTTTAAAATGAAACACAAACGAGTCGGCAGAAATAAAAGTGCCGGCTGTTTTCCATGAATATACCTATACCTACAACAGATTTAGAATAGGACTATTAAATATCAGTTAGTATAAGGTACATTTAATTGATAACGCATTACACGATCATAGAAATTGAGATTGTTACTAAGATTATAAAAAAAAAGTAACTTCACGCCTGTAATCCCCGAAGAGGTAGGCAGAGGAATGCAGAACACTCCCACGTTTCACC
>DWFO01000685.1:0-18816 GCA_018246595.1 Mimoniades nurscia nurscia
AAATTAAATGTAGAATTTATGATAAAAATGACATAGTTTTTTCTTATTTTTTAAGTTTTTGCAGAAAACAACCCCGAACATCATTTTTTTTATTATCTCGTCTAACAGATGTTAAGGTTACCTAAATAACGATATCAAAAACACAATTCTGAGACAATGGGTTACGGAGAAATAGTTGTTTGAAAACAGCGCTCTCTAAGGTGATTTATGACCAATTCCATGCGGAAGCAGGTATAAAAATGACATATTGGGTATTGTTGAGGTTACAAAGGGAAAACATTGTAATTTTGGGGAATAATGTAATAAAAGAGATAAATAACAAACAAAAATTAATTTAAATTTTGATTTATTTCACTCATAAAATTTGTTCAAAATATCCCCCGCCCGATTGAAGGCACGCAGTAGCCCGAATCGCCATTTGTTGTGTTGATCGTTTTAATTGGCTCGGATGAGCTTTAATTTCATTTGTTCACTAGCTCAAAATAAACTTTTTGTTTCATCCAACCCCAGAAAAAAAAACTACCTATGATTGTTACACTATACAGTGTGAGTTGCACAAACACAAATGCACGCATATATTATGTATAACCATATACATATTTGTGTAAATATATGCAAGTGTTTATGTTTTTAATGTTTTAAATATCAAAATAGATAATACTAGCCAGTTTATGGATACTGTGCCAACCTGTATTTTTTCTTAATAAAGTTGACTGTCGAACTGTTGAACTCATTTGTTTTATTATTTATAAAAATCTGTGCGCATTTTATGGGATTACCTCAATCGTATGCATATTAACATCGTATTAGTTCTTGCGCCGTAAAAGGCTTGAAGATATATAATTCATAGAATTCCTTTCAATCATATATTGGAGGTACTTCAATGCTTATAATGAATATAATAGCTACTTATAATTCAGCAGTAGCTCCCATAATATTCTTTTCATTGACATAATTAAAAATTTCCTGAAAATAATTTTAATTTCGATCCGAGGCAACTCCGCCCGCGTTCGCACAAAACCCATTTACGTCGATTCGAGTCTTAGAATTTCAAATATGAAGCACTCCGGCAACATAATAAAAAAAAACGAATCTCTTACCGAAAAATTCTCATTCCTTAGAAATGACTGAACGGTTTTTACACAAAATTCATTCAGTGATTCCAAGGAAAATAATCAACATTATAATCTCTGTTTACAATATATTCAGATATTCTTTGGAAACGTTATTTTCGATGCATTTTATATTAAATGCATCACGCCTTGGTAACAGATCAAAGAGTAATCACACAACAGAGACATTCAGAATAGCTTAAATTGAAAAACATAATTACTTGTTTTATTTATACATTATTTAAAAAACTACACAGTCTTTATATAGAAAATCAACTTGCAAGTGTATGTTATCTATATAAATTGTATGAATATAATCTGTATAAATATTACAGTAAGTTAATTGTATTGTCAAAAGTGTACGTTATCTGGATAAACATAGTTAAAACAAAGTGTATGTTATCTCTATAAACATTGTAAAAACATGAAGTATATTATGTTGTCTTTATAAATTGTGTACCTACACTGCGTTCATTTTTCATTTTTTAATAAGCTTCCTATAGGAAAGTTACTAGGGAGAAATTTCTATATCAGCGACAATACTAATTACTGCTCTTGTAATATTACTTTCACCCATTATTATTTAATCATCACCAGAGGTCGCTTACGGGGTAGGCTGAGAACACGCCGCGCCAAATACATTGACACTTACAGACCAGATATGCTTCTTCTAAATTTAAAAAACAATTAACGTTCTATTCCTTTTTCTCCGATGTGATGATGTTTTTAACTTTACAGTATTCTAATAAGCTATTTGAAAATATTAAGACACTTACTCTTATCGAATATTTCTTATCCACGTAACGTAATTATACAGATTTATTAAAACAAACATTCAATTCTACAAACGTTTACTCTACACTAACGCTGCGTGACTGTGTATATTCGCCTTCAATATTGATATCTGACCCAAATATCAGGGTAGGAAACCGGCTGGAAAGAAACACTGGAGAACTTTATTCAAACCAATTTTACGGTCAACGAACTGTGAAAAAAATCCCGAGGCATATTTAATGCGTTTATGGTACTGTTGAAGTTTCAATCTAGACTGCTAATTGATTATTATTATTATTATTCTTGTAGTGTCAAGCCACAGCCCTTACGGTGTAGGCAGAGATGCCAAATAAATTACAGACCTCAGTCTTTACAGTATTTGATTTGAACTTAGACATGAGATTGGCCACAAGTAATAAGATATCAGTTATTAGATAACTCATAAAATCATCACACTTCCTTTAACGACCGTAATCAGGGTATTAGGATTAAAATGGTTGGTTAACGCGCCATAGAGCACACAAGCGGTTGTAATTTAGCAAGAATTGTCTAATCGTCGATTTGCCACTAATCTGTGATCAAAGCTTTCCTACGCCCAATTTCAATTGACCCAAACCTTTTAAATTCGAACAATAATAATAACAATGACTGTTAAGTAGAAATTTCACTTTTGTCTATGTGGTAACCAAGTTTGATAAAAACAAAGCTAAATTAAATATCGCTCTCTCACTTGCTTTCTCTTTCTCTTTCTCTCTCTTTCCCTCTCTTTCTATCTCTGTCCTCGATGTTTCATTACTGAAGATCTTAATCACGAACAGTCTCACCGTCAGTTCCGGCTTCTAATACATCGTATTTTGTGGCGACCAAATTGGCAATCCATAATATACCATTAAGGGACGTATATAAATATTTTGACTCAATCAATAGAATGTTCAAAGGAGTACTTTCTATTCACTACTTTATATTCATTCATTTTAATAAAAGCAACACATTAATTTATACACCGCGTAGTCCTACACTGAAGACTTATACATGGCGTAGTAATATATGTATAAATAGGAAACTGAAAAAGCTGAAAACGATTGAAAACCACGAGCTTACTTTATACAAACTTAGCTGAAGGGCTTTCGAGAGGTTGAACCGTGTAATTTCACGCGAGGTTTATTTTATAAAAGTCGCTGAATTTCTGTTAAGTTTTAAGTACATGTACGAGTATACCAGTCGTACAATTTTTTTATGTTTACAAGTTTTTATACAGGGTACTTTCCTGTTGTAAGTGATAGAAGCTTTTTGTAAAACTGGGATTGATAGCCATGCTCTACAATCCCCAACCCGCTTGCCCAATGAGGGGATTACGTACAAAATACCTTCGGGGGGCTTATGTCCAACAGTGGACTTAGACTGATGATTACGATGATGACGATGCATAAGTATTTTTAACACGATTGAATCTGTATTGTCATTCGCCCCTAGTATCGAAACTACTCGGTCGATAAGTGATTCTTGGTCTTCGGCACTTCTATCCATCGACATTCGACTTTCATCGGCCATACTGTATATCACGTCAAATTTATTGTTACCTATCGGAGAGGTCCTCTCGCTTCGTCTGGGTTGAATTTGGAGTCGATGCAACCGTTACTCACCGAGGCGAACGGACCCGCAACCTTCGGTTTATCAAGGCTGTTGACCATTGGACCAAGAATCCAGTCGATCACTAAAATAATAATAGTTATCATACTCATCTGATATTTGTCTCAATCCACAGTTAGATAGAGCCTTCCATTAAGCGTTTTCCATGTGCAAATTATGTTTATGTATATTCCTTTTTTTTTGTAGGTTGACTTTTGTATATTTTAAATTACATTCAAAGTACATTGCACAATTGAAGTTTGTCCTATAATATTAATTCGAATTGTGTGTATAATATGAAATTATTATATATTTTTGTATTTTTATGTGATTTGGTTTTATCACACATGTTTTTATATTCACAGAACACCCCTTTGTTTTTTATGCACAATAATCAACAAACGTGCCTAAATCTCAACGAAAAGGGTGGTTTTTTATTTACGAAAAACATTGTAGCCGAAACTTAACAGTTTCAGCACAAATGGAAACACTCGTTCAAGCTCTGATAGTATTTAACATAATTCTGCATACGAAATGAGGTACATTAAGTTTACGCTACTCGCTTCACGTTATTCAGAGCTAGTGAAAAGTGACGTCACACAATCGATACTATTTCTGGTCCTGCTTTTCTTTCCTTAGTATTTTTTATATTTCTTTTTTCATAGGCGCTATCGGCTTGTAACTTAATGACGTCAAAAAGCAATTCTTAATGAATTATTTAAAAAATATGTGCTCTAGATTGGACACTTACAAGTTATTCGTCTATTTGGATATGTACTGAATTATGTGGAGTTTTTAAAAATGAAATACTTATTATGGGTAAATTTGAATTATTATACGAGTACTTCTCTATAATGAAAATATTCTTGCTACTCGTACCTACGAATTGGTTCGTCAGGAATGGAATATTTTCGTCATTTGACCTTCATTGAATTTAATATGAGTTAGTATTTATGAAAAGTCCTCCAAGGATTTTATATCCGTTCTGAAATTTCAAGACGTGTATATGCTATATTTAATTACAATTACAGTTTGTTTTTCAATTAAACACTAACAAAGATACTTTGACTTTTATAATATAAAAATTATACGGTTACGGCTTTATCCTTCTTATCACACGAGACGTAATCAACAGTACATCGATGAAAGGATTGTAATTTTATTATTAATTTTTATTAATTATCATTCCGGGCCCCAACGCACGTAAAAAGCAAGAAGTATCGAGTGATAAATATTTTACTCTTATAGCCAAGATGCACTTCTCTCACCGAAACTCACCTATCGTGACCAAACAGATTAGATGTTGGATGTTAAGGTTACAAATCATCAAAACTGATATGCTTGTATGAGAGCTGATGTTGATGATATTGAAATTGATTATCCGAATGCGTCATCCTACCAATAGTTGTGTACGAGTATAACAACCTTTTCGAACTATCAAAAATTTATACGCTACAAAAATTTACGATTCATTGGACGTAACGCCGATTTTATTATTTAGCAGCGATTTGATGGTACACGTTACACGCTGTAAAACTGCGCGGATAGGGAGACATCAACCTGTTTATGTTTGTGTCGTATTAGACAATAATCAGTTTAGGTTCCAATTGAATTCGCCGAATAAAATAACATACATAACATTAAGCCTGTGTTTCCCAGAACGGATAGGCAGAGAAGGTAGTACTCCCACTGACCGAGACATATGATTAGCACTGCAGAATTATCTGTTAGAAAGCTGTTACAAATGTTTGTTAGAGTCATAATAAATAATCATTAGAAAAAGGTAGATAGTACTGTGTGCTGTGTGTACACCGTCTCGTGTAATAGAAGATGAGTGCGCAGCCGTACAGTAAGCGCACATTCAAACCTTGAGCTACTATTCAGAATTTTAAGCTAGACATAACCAATAATAGTTTTTCCCGACCTGAGGATCGAACGCCCGATTCCCGACCTTTTATGAAATAATTATGTTGAATGAAATGTTTGTAGCAACTTTTATCACAACTTATTGGTTTTGAATATGGTTTGATAATCGAGGGGGTGCCAAGTTCAAATATTGGTACTTTTTAACGGCGAGTAAATGGCAATTACTGTAACCGTAAAGGAAAATGTTTTTATGAAACCTGTACCTTCGAAGTAATGCTTCAAGTAGTCCACAATATTAGCGAATGTGTGTGAATAGTATGGAATAGGTGGTGAATCTATTGCCATACATCGGGCACATATTAACACTCCGAGTCACTACTAGTAAATCTAAATTAGAAAAATTCAGTGGTGGCCGACCTGGGATTTGAACCCAAAATCTTCTGATCGGCAGTCGCGCTTGCAAGCAACACGACTAACTAGGCAGTATATAGATGTTTTCACAAACATTACTTTCACTGTTGCAGCCAGCGACAGTTAATTTTAAAACGCGCGTAGGTAAGAGTTTGCACCTTAGGCTTTAAAATTTTGTCGTCGAATCGACAATCTCATTCTTAGAGGAGAACCGTATTCCAACAGTGAAATGATAACAAGGGTAAAGAAACATAAAAAATTGACAATTCTATCACTGTAACTGAAGGAAATTTTATGGGATTTACTGAATATAATTCAGTATATAAGTTATAATATATTCCCATCAAAAGGCATCAAGATACAAAATTAAAACATAACCGTCGTTTGTAACTCCAAATACATTATCCCAAAGACATTAAACATCGCTCACCATTCCCCACATGCTTAAGTGATACTCAAGACAATCAACACAAAGGAAGAACAATAGAACATTTATCTATGAGTACATTAACCGCGCCCTTCCTGAATGATATTAAGTACAGCGTATGTTTTGATACTTTTATGTACGACGGTTAACTTGTTATTATTCCAAGTGAAAAAAAAATGGTTACTAGTGACCTTTAGAATGACAAGACCGTTGAAAAACATTAATAACCACATGAATAAAAACCAAACGCAACCTAAATAAAGATCTAAATATTAATGTCAAATTTAAGTAGAAAAAAAAGGACTGGATGGATACTGGATGCACTTAAGGGGTCAATTAAGTAGTAATTGGATTTTATGATATTTAAATTTTGGTCAATCCATACCTGATGGTTGGTTTAGAAGAATTACCTTTAACCTACCCTGTATATAAATGCAATTTTAATATTTCCTTGCACTTAATTGAAATAAACTAAGCTTTCTATACCATAAATAGAGCTTGTAATTAATGAATGGCTAGATACTTAATATGTAGTACCACAAAGGACAAAATTTGAAATCCCCGTTACTCCTTTTGTACCTTTCCCTTTTGTTTATAAGGAAACACACTCTATTTAAAACTGACCTTCAACTTATAGGTAAACAAGATTTATGCTGTAATAGAAAAAATTGACTTGGATTAAAAGGAGGCAAATTTGGGAAACAGGCAATTTGGCAACCACGCGGCAAGTGTGTCCAAACTTGGAAGGTCCTCTAGAGAATTGTTGGCGGTATTACACAACTTGTTTTTGCAATAGGTCGCGATCTCGCCTCATGCGGAACTATTACGCGGTCTGAGATGACTTACGGTTTCCTCTGTGTAACCTTGAATATCAAGTTATTAGTGTCAACAAATTTCATGGGTGCAAAAAATAACCTTACTTAACTGAACCAGGAAGACTATAATACTGTGGAAATAAAAAATTGATTCATCTGATGATAAAACATGCACAGCAAACATATAACAGGGATCTTAATATAAATCAGAAAAAAGAAACGAGTAATGAATTATTCTTACAATTCGACCCCTAAACATATTACGGGTGAACTCAAGAGGTGGTATTTTATTTTAAAATCAATTGATCTGCCTGGTATTTTTACATTTCTTTGTCAAGAAATAAGGAAAGCAGTATGTGCAGAGGAAAACACCGTAGCTATTGTCTCTCATTAGGATCTTCAATAAAATGTACAATTTCAAAATAATCCTAACGATTACTGGAACGGCAACAACAATAGTGTAACGTGTTTTACGAGTGTCCGCTAATACTGGCTGAACATACTCAAGATTAAGCAGAACGGTGGGGAATAAATTTATGTTTTATGCGTTAGCTATTTTCACACTGTAAGTACAAGGTAGGATGTACATGGCCTTGTAGTCCGTGTTTATCTCGTTTGTAAGGATGTTTTCACAACGACTGCTGTAGAACACACGAGACCCTTTTGTGCGACTTAAGTTTAGTCACAATTGTTTTGTTACTTCTGGGAATTAACTTAGCACGTTCCGTATACGCTGGCTTCAACAAATTGTAGTGAATAATAATTTAAGTTGTAGGTTTAGCACAATAGCTTAACAATGTTAAAAGGAATGATAGGGACTACGAAAACTATAATAATAGAATTGGCAATATCTCGAAGGCTAGGGTACAGTATACTAGAGAACAGTTAACTACACTCATTATACTTCTTATTTATGATTAATTTTTAAGGCATGATTGTTCTGCAAGAATTGTTGCAAGAAGCGTTTGGAAAAACGGTTCTTGTAGAATCTTCATACGTATAACAAAGACTAAGAACGATAAAAAGTACGACGTAATGCAAGGCCTATATAGTCGTTTCCGCACTCTGCATTGCGTTTCCTTTGAAATCATGCATCAATAATATCAGCTCATTATTTCTCTTATAAATAACATATTTCTAACGTTGAATTTGCACAATAACATAAAAACTGTCGTCTTTTGTACCTTCAATAAATGTAACATTAAATAGACTTTCAGAAAAGACAACGGAATATGAAAAAAGAATAAACAAGAGAAACGAAATTGAGAGCAAAGGCAATGAATATAAAAAAAATACCAACAATAAGTGACAATTGTGTAGATAAGACGAGGTTTCCATTCGCAACGGGTTCCAATTTGCAAATAAAGGATGGTAATTTGCCAATTTCAAAGCGGTGTGATTCATAATGATGCAAAATGATGTTTCGATTCAAAATGCAGAACTCGTATTACTCGTATTTCATTTCGCCATTAATTTTGATAACAACAAAAATTTTGCGCCTTGAACTATGGATATTTTATGTATTGTTTTAGTGTGCTTGTATTCTTTGGAAGTAAATGAAACATCATCCCTGTAATCCCTGAGGTTGTAGGCAGATAAGTGTATTACACTGCCACGTTTCACCAGTTACGTTTAAGCCCCCTATAAAATTAGTGGTGAGCTTTTTATAGATACATATACTATAGTAATATAGGAACATGTATAATAGTGGCGAGGTGGCGACTGGTAATCTAGCGGTTTGCATTTCTGTTTATCGCCCTGGGGTTAAGGAGTTCGACAATCTGGCACGTTTATTGTCTGAACTTTACATACTTTGAGACCACTAGCTATGATGCTTAAGGAAAGTTCTCCTTAATAGCCTTTAATTTGTGTGCAGCCTGGCAACTGGGATTTCACTATTGCAGAGATGTTTTCCACGAACCTTTGGAAAATTTTGCAGTATTACATTAATAGAACAATTGAAAATATTAATCGCGATTGCTGAAAAAATATTTCGTTCATCGTGCCGAATTTTAGTTTTTAGTCTTTCTTGGAAAGTAAAGTTAAGTTTAGTCGCCAAAAATTTATTTTCACGTTCACGTTATGCCGTAACACATAAAGTAGTGTAACCGTCCAATGTGAGCTACGCCTTAGAACAGCGCTGTTTAATCGCTAGACAAACCTAATTCATGTAATGGGCATATTTACGCGAATCTTTGTTCTGAGAAGTTTATGAGCGATAACTTCGTGTGAGTTATTTTTATCGGCCGAACGTATAAAGCTTGTATTGTAGGTACTACTCTCGTACTAGAGGAATAATTTACAAGGGCTATTAGACGCGTTCATAATTTTATTTTTCCCGTTTTTAACATGACACCATTCTTAATTACAAGCATTTTTTCCATGACTGTAGTAGATGCCAAATGTTGGCTATTTTATATCTAATGTTATGTTATTTTAATGTAGCCTTGGTATTCGATTGTAAATTTCATGTAACTATAATTCATCCTACATCAAATCATTTAGCATACCACCGCTCATCACCGAACTCTCACGATGAGAAAGATTAAGGTTATAATCATTGTTTTTAGACATGGATAAGATATTGTAATAACGTCTTTACATAATTTTGATTCAACTGCCCCAGTGGACGAGAGGTTGCAAGCGTGACTGCCGATCGAAAGGTCCTTGGTTCACATCCTGGGTCGGATATTATTGATTTTTCTAACTTTAATTTTCTAGCAAAAATTTCGAGTAGTGGCTCGGAGTTTAGATTGAGCCTGGTGTATGACAATAGACTCACCACCTTGTAACGGAAACGTAACTGGTCAAACGTGAGAGACTATTACATCCCTCTGCCTACCTCTTGGGGGATTACAGGCATGATGTTACGTTTTATGTATATACGTGTATACCTCTTATATTTATTATTGAAGTTAGGTGAGCGCATATCATACACTCTCACCATCACTTAGGGGTGACTGGGAGAAAATGCCACTAGACATCAAGTACACCCTTGTACCCCTTAGTTTAAGGTGCTCTGCTCTACAAGAATAAATATATAAATAGGTCTTTTCGGCAGGATTTTGCTCTTAATCCCCACGCTGGGCACGCGGGTTGGGGATGGCGTAGCATAGCATAGCTTCTCGCACCACTTACGATACTTTGTGGTGCACAGGAAATATTAAATTTTCTATATTTTACCAAGACCTACCTAATTTATGTAACGACCGATTTTACGAATCTCTGTTTAGAGAAGTTTACGAGCGATAACATCTTGTACATTATTTTTATCGTCTCAAATGTATTGGATCTTGTGATCTGAGATACGTAAATTACTAGAACATTAGAAAAGGATTTATAAAAGCTCCTTTAAAAATTGTCTTATTGTCTTATTGAGGTCTTTTGAAAGCAGTCCTTGCTCGGTATATATTGACTATTTATATTTATTTGTACTATTTTTCGCAACAATAACAAATATCTCTTAAAACTCGTATCTTATAATTGGTAATTTTTTAGTGGTTACTTATGGAAGAATGTGCCGATTGCTCACTGCCCTACTCCAAAATACCTCGGCATTACATTGGATTGGATACCCTTACATTCAAACAGCACTGCATTAACACCAAGCAGAAAGTGAGTACTCGGAATAACCTACTGCGTCGCCTTACATCTTCCAAATGGGGAGCTACACCAGAAACATTGCGAACGACTGGTCTAGCTCTCTCTTTCTCGGTTGGCGAATACCCCAGCCCAGTTTGGAGCCGCTCAGCCCACGCACACCAGGTGAGTACAGCATTAAACGATACATGTCGAATTATCACGGGCTGTCTAAAGCCAACTCCCGTTGGCATGCTGTACTCGCTGGCTGGTGTGGCTCCTCCGGATGTCTGCAGAGACTTAGCCAGCTCCCTGGAACGTCTCAAATTCGAAACTGACCCACGGCACCCGTTACATCGCCACATGCCGGCACCCCAGAGGTTAAAAAGTCGCCATAACTTCTTGAGAGAAGTTCCCCCTCTGGACGGGGATGCCAAACAAACCCGCCTGAACCTCTGGAAGGAGAGATACCCCATAGACCCATGTATTAACAAAGTAGAGCGACTACCGCCTGGACATGATCTACCTTGGGCAACTTGGAAGTCCCTGAATAGATTACGGACCCAAGTAGGCCGAAGCAGGGAAAACATGCTCAGGTGGGGCTTCAGTTCTGAGAGCGCGTGTATGTGTGGTGTCTCTCCCCAGACAATGGCACATCTTTTGTCCTGCCCAGCGTGCCCCTACACCTGTTCACGTGAGGACCTTTACAAGGCCAGTGATGACGCTGTATCGTTGGCGGAGTTTTGGTCCTCAACAATATAATTGCCAGAGTCGACACGCAAAGAAGAAGAAGAATAACGGTATATCTCTCAATAATATCTGGACTTTTCTCCAGACTTACAAAACGTGTATCTGATGAGAATCAGCTAGAGATGATCCTCCATAACATCAGACCCTGTTATGCTGCCACGCTTTCGTCACACCCAAATATACCGGATATAGACACATTAAGATCCTTGTGTCGAAGCTATGAAAATGTTCAAGCTCGATTAGCTAAATTTTGCGAACCGCCTATTAAGACATCATTCACAGGGTGCAAAGTTTGGATTGAAAGTTGGGGTGGACTTTGGAACCACAACTTCAAGTGCTGCGTCCCGGCACACACTGCGACTCGCTGAATCCTAGCCTGCAACTGAAGGAGTCTGCATAACTTCAAGTGCTGCGTCCCGGCACACCCTGCGACACGCTGAGTCCTAGCCTGCAGCTGAGGGGGGCTACACCAGTGTCTTCACCGTCAGGGGAGTACCGGACTGCGACGGCAACTAGACGGTACTCACGACCCTAGTTCATTTCGTTATATTTAATAAATTTTCTTTTAAAGACCGGTACGGATTTTTTTTTAAACACCCGTAACCGTAGCACTACGTTAATTTCGTATGATTATTAAATTATACCCAATAGCGAACGTAAAACGATACTTAAATGAACGTTCCCACGAGTAAGTGCTACCACCTTCAAGCGCAGCCGGGCAATGTGTGTCCTCCGGCAAGGACACCGTCGATCGTGCGCGAGCCGTTATTTTTCTAGTGGAATCTTCCGTCGCCACTGCAAATAACGCTCGCGCACAGAAGTGCTTACCGCGGTAATAATGTACCGATTTATCATCATACTCTGTCCGACTGCCTTTTTTATGAATGGGTCTTACGATACCGGTCTTCAGCATAGCCGGATATTTACCAGTGACTACGCTTGAGTTTATGAGGTTAGCAAGAACCGCCTTTTTTTACACAGCATGGTCGTTGGTCGTGTTTGTTGCGAGTGCGACTGCCGATCGGGAGGTCTCGGGTTCGATTCCCGGGTCGAACACTACAAAATTTTCTAATTTAGATTTTATAGTAGTGGTTCGGAGTCTGGAGATGTGCCCGATACATGGCAATAGGCTCACCACCTATTCCATATTGGGACATAAACGTAACCGGTGAAACGTTGGAGTGTTCTGCATTCCTCTGCCTACCTGTTGGGGGATTACAGGCGTGAACTTACGTTAGTTTTAAGTTTTTTTTTATATTATTGTTTTAATGGTGTACAGGTAAAGGATATTGTTATAGTATTCTTAGATACACTTGACTTGTAAATTTAGGAAATAGTCTTATCAATTTCAATGTGGCACTACATTTTTAAAAGTAGGGTTTGAGCACTAAAAACATGTTTGTCGGTTTAAAGAAAAACGCAATGTTTATACCCAAAAATTTATTTCAATAAATAAATCTCAACCATAGAATTACTAATTAGGCATTGAGTGCAGATTCTAACTCCCCATTGGCCTGCATTTCCTTTATTATATCTAATCCCCCAATAAGTTCTCCTTTCACGTACAATTGAGGATATGTTGGCCAATCAGAGTATTCTTTTAATCCCTGGCGAACTTCTTCATCTGTTAGGATGTCAAAGGTGTCATACTGAGCCCTGAAAATTCATATATAATATATTAGGTACATACAGTTATAATATATTGATAAATAAGCTGGCAAAAGTGACTTGGACTTTGGAGATCCTAAAGTTATGTAATAGCTAAATGTGTACTCTTATAATTTAAGTAACATTGTACTATCACTGACAATAAATGTGTCATACAAATATCTAACTCGATAAAGTTCACATTATAAATTTTAATATAGTACTAAAGTCAAATGTGTGTTGTTTCCAAAGTAAGAAATCCACAACTGTTTGCAAGAAAACAGATAATTACTAACACTGGATCCTTGTAATATGTATAAAACAAGATCACAATTAGTGAAATAAATGAGTATTATAAGTAATACTCATCAATTTTCTACAATAAAAACATGAACAAGCCTTATATTATTATGTGGAAATGTATATACATAAACCCAAATCTAATTATCATCTATCTAATTGTAAGTTTGCTGTGAGTAAAGGCTTCCTATGTGTGTTCTTGCCAATAAAGTCTATGCTAGGCATGAAGGTTTGGGATCACAGATTTCACACTGTCTGTGCTCCTGCCAGTAAGTCACGATAATTAGCAGAGGTCACGCCATCTGCCAGCTTAGATTTCCTAGCTTGTTACCACACCCTAGTATGTCAGCTTGAGGTAAAGGGGTGTATCATATCCTCCACCCTGATGACAAAACTGTTAGTGGTGTGTAAATAATATCAATGAAAGTCCAAAAATTACTGCATTTTATCAAATTTTTTGTTTTATTATCCATGACAGATAACTTAAAAATCTATTCTTGTTCATTAGGCTTTAATAAATGATTATTACAAACTACTGCTATATAACCTGACTGCCAATAGGAAGAAGCATAAGTAGTGTGAGAAATGGCCTTTTGCTATCTCCAACATCCCCAGCATGAGAATTGTGAACAAAAACCTTTTGTGGGAAGATCCATGTCCAATAGTGGACTCAGACAAGCTCATGACGACAATGATGAACTGCTTTGAAACATATGATTTTTTTTATATTGAAACTAACCCAGTTCCATTCAAGATTTGAATGAGGGTCTTGCTGAATCCACATCGCGGAGCATCTCTGGTGCCTTTCATGAATACCATGATGTTGTGCTTGTTGATCAGTGCCTTCAGTCTTTCCTCTAATGGTTGCTTGGCGGGGATGTCTGCAATTACTTTGCCAAGGCTATGTGACTTCACTTTAGCGGTAATCTGTGCTATATCTGCTCCATCCACCCTGTCTACAGGTGCTCCATTTTTAAATAGTATTACAGTAGGTACTGAATCTACCTAGAACATATTTTAACAACAAATATTAGTAAAAAAAACAAAAATGTGAATTTATTTACCCTGATCATTGTTTCTAAAAATGAGGCTTTATAATTATTGACAATTGTCTTGGTTAAATAATTGATGATGAAATTTATGTGTAGGTGTCTAGATATTTTAATGTTTAAAATTATACACTTATCTGTGTCATAAATACATAGATAAATATTCAATTACACATATATTTAATATCATTAAGTTAATTATAAAATAATAGTCATTCTTGACTGCCTTGTTGATCAAGTGGTTGCAAGCGGGACTGGTGATTGAGAGGTCCTGAGTTTGAGTTTTGGGGTAGATAATATTAGATTTTTCTAACTTAGATTTTCTAGTTAAAATTTGTAGCAGTGGCTCTCAGCCTTAATTCATGCCTAGTGTATGGCAATAGTGTCACCCCACCTGTTCCATGGTGGGACACAAAATGTAACTTGTGAAATGTGTGAGTGGACTACCCTCTTCTGCCAACCTCTTTAAGGACTACAGGTGCAATTTTACATTATCCTTTGATCATCATAGGTTATAGAAAAGATTTAATTACTATTAGTTTAAAAGTAATCCATATTTAATTTTCAAATTATGTAGTCACATTTTTTGCAATATATATAGTATTAAATAAAAATGTCTTTTACAAAACCTTACCTTATATTTCATTGAGATTTCTGACAATTTTTCAGCATCACAAACACCAAATTTGCTACCACTGCTTTGTATTTCTGTTATTTTAAACAGTTCAGTAAGGACATCTGTAACTTGGCCGCACTGTGCTGCCCAGTCCGCTGAGAAATGTACTGTAGTTAGGGTGGGCTCCCTGAAATCAGTAAATTTATTGCATATTTTTTAAACCAAAATAGTCATAGGAATCTGTAACACTTTTCAACCATATTTTGGAAACTCACTGTAATTATATTATGTATAATGACGAAGTAAAAAAATGTTCAACATATGATTTGTATTTGTTATTTTATTACTTATCGTTTCGCCTTGTCACTTTGGATAAAATAATAAAAAATATACTTTATAGTACTGTAATAATACTCGTTATTTCTCATGATTCTTATATAACATTTTTTAATCTTAGGGCTTAAGACATTTGCACTGATGTAATTAAACGTTCCGGTACATTGGTAGTACGTAGTTCATTTGATTTTATTTGAAATAATCTCATATTTATCTTGGAACATTTTAGCTGTTACACATTATGTAGGAAAAAGTTTCTATTTAAATTGATAGTTACATTTCATTGCTAATATTTTAAATCCAAGCATACATAAAGTAAATCTAAAAATTATGGATAAGAAGCTATCTATACTAACTTTATAAAGTAATAAAAATCCTCGATTGACTCGATTGTATTGACCGACATTTCTTTTTAAGGTTATATTTACAATATAAATTTTTACACCAATTTATTCTTGTTAAGTTGAAGTATTTTGATTTTCAACTGAGTGCAACTACTTATTATTTAAAGTATGGACGTTCTAAGTTATTATTTCATTAGTGAAAATGATAACTTTATCATATCGTTCATTTGAACTTCGGATTCTTTCCGTCGATTACTTAAATACTTACTTAATGTTGCCATAGCGAGTAAGTGAATGCATTGATTGAAGATTTGTTGACGATCGACATTATAGTTCATTCTTTGACGGATAACTGCATTTAATTCTCTATTTTCGTTTACGATTCGATTTAATCTTTTTACAAAAGCTTATAAACAATGAAATCAATTATAATATATATTTTTGTATGATGTGTGAACGCATTTACAAAGTTGTCTTCATAACATTTGGCAGAAAGAATAATTAAAATTTTGAATAGAGTTATTTTTAATCTACATTATTTTATCTGTAGTAGTTCCTTTTGTTCCCTAAGGTCCCTAACTTCAGAAAAATTGTTATGCTAACTAAAGGCACTGAAATTGAGGTTATAAATTATGCTTTATTAATAAGAACAAATAAATTTTATTTTGAATTTGTATTCCATTGAAAAATATAAATATAACAAATTTCAAAGATATGGCGTCTGTTTCAACTGCACCGGCTCCAGGCTTGCACCAAATCGATCTCTCTAAATTAAATCTACACCAGTTGGCTCAGTTAAAACAGCAATTAGATCAAGTAAGTTATAAAATTTTTATTGTATAATTTAGTTATGTAATATGACAAAATCTAAAATAATGGCTTGTGTTTTACGTTCACGTTCCCAGGAAATGCACGTTTTTCAAGATTCTTTGCAAACACTCAAAATGGCTCAAAGCAAATTTTCGGAATCAGGTGAAAGTGTAGAAAAGATCACTGCAGACACTAAGGGCAAGACAATCCTAGTACCTCTCACCGGATCAATGTATGTGCCAGGCACACTAGTGGACACTGACAATGTTATCATTGATATTGGCACTGGTTATTATGCTCAGAAAGTAAGTACATAGTATAATAATATGGAATGATTAATTTAGATTACTATTCTGATTCTATAGAAACATTTATTCAACCTATTAACATAATATGATTGTATTCTGTTTTTTCTTTTATATAATCTGCCATAAATTGTGTTGTAATTGTTGGACATGGAGGCCCATATATAAGGTTTTTAAAGAACCAAGGGGTTTATGTTTAATAATGAAACAAACAGTTGGACTGTCTCCAAGATGTTGGAAACTTGATTAGTTATTCCTAGAGTTAGAGCTTGAATAAAAGCAAATTATTGTGCTTAAAAGCTGTCTAAGAGGGTGATTTGTACTCTTATTTACAACACAGTATTGGGTGAAAATCCTACACAATCTAATCACTTTGTATATCAAATGAGCAATCACAGAATATTCCTCCTGTAGGCAGAGAGAGGCCTGAGTGCCAAATATCTCTGTTCTTACTGACCTATGCTATGCATACATTCATAGCTTTCTTCATACACACACAAACACACAGGTCTTGAAAGGATTTCTGATTTGGATTGGTTAATATCCTAAATAACATATCTGTGTGTAGAAGAACCTAACACATCATAGATGGACCACACATACATTTGTTGTTTTTGAAGTAAGAAAAATAAATTTTAATTTTGACCATAATTACAAACGGTTTTTGATGTCTCTTTCATTTTAATGTTGCTTTATGTGAATACATAATCTGTTATTTTGCCTTAAATACTGTGAGCTTAGCAATAAAGCATGTTTAAGTTGTCATAAAGATTTCATTTTTAAGGTCACTCTAAAAGTTTCAATCGATGTTACCATGCAGTCTATAGGAATTAATTCGTATTTGGCATTGGAATATCATATTGGAATGTTCAATAGTTTCTTAAGAACTACAGCTGCTATATCAATGCAATATTTCACTGGCACTACTCAGTGGACTTGTGAGAAAGAAGTTGGTATCCAGTATTGCTGAACAATGGACTGACTCCACACAACAATTGTTTACGGCTAAACTGTACATACATATTTATCTTTACAGGACATAGAAGGTGCTAAAGATTATTTTAAAAGGAAAGTGCAGTTTGTGACAGAACAAATGGAAAAGATCCAGATGATAGGTGTAGAAAAAACGAAAGTGCGAGAGGCAATTTGCCTGATGATGGAGTTGAAAATGCAGGCTCAGGCCCAGAAGGCCACAACTTCATAGCATTAAATTTACATATTGTTTCTAGATTTGCTTGCTTAACCGTTTAATTCCTCAATATTATTTATCCGAAGCTAATGCATTTTTTTCTTATATATACTTGTTGTATTAATAGTGTTAAAGGCAACATGACAAGGTAATTTGTTCTATTATTTACTCTTATCGTTAGTTGTTATTTAATGAACTACGAAAAATTAACAGAGTATAAAGAAATGAATGAAACTTGCAATGTGAAATGTGTATATTAAAATTTATCTGGATAAATGCAACTAACAGCACATTTGATTCTACTTACGACAATGTCTTCTGTGCTTCAACAATTAAATTTGTCAAACACACAATTTGTAACTTTATGATCACAAAGTGTATAGTTATTGCTATTTTGTATAATATACTTTGTTTGAATATGCAAGAAATAAATTATTGAAAGTGTTTAACAATTATTTGTATAATTTTACCTTTCCTGTTGTCGTTTTGTTTCCGTTTAAGTATGTTAAATAGTAAACATTGTCCTTGTAAGTAAGATAAAAAAACATAAAACACGTAAAGATCGTTATACTTGCAATTAGAAAACGGCAACGGATCAGCGCCATCTTTTTACGATTGTCTGAACTAATGTCATAAGGAGGGAGGTATGTTTTCTTTTTTTAAAGTAGCTGTGATTTATATAAGGTGTCTCAATAAGAGTGCATTATTAAAATTTTGAGTAAATTTTTATTCCGTGCATGTTGCACCACTGAAATTTTACAGGTGTTACTTGTGATTGTTCCGATTAATAAAAATGGACCGTTACACAAAAGAAAAACATGTTATCATTGTGAAAACTCATTACAAAAATAGTGAAA
>DWFO01000686.1:0-18810 GCA_018246595.1 Mimoniades nurscia nurscia
CGGCTTGGAATATCTAGCTTAGGATGCCCTCCAGCTAGGTCGAGTGATAATAAACCTCAAGTGGCTGGCAGCGATTGGATACGAAGGCTTGAAAATCGAGCTCAGTGGCGTGCTATCGGAGAGGCCTATATCCAACCGTGGACGGGAATAAGCTGATGATGATGATATAAAATAATGATAAATATGTATATATTCTGTTATTAGACTATAATCTGTTATTAGACTATTAAATTATAATTATTTATTCAATTGATAACAATGTGATTGAAAATTAAAGACATTATCGACAAAGGATGTGATATGAATAAACATGCAGTGAATAGGGAGGAATACTTGGATGGATTGAGCATGTGAAAGAATGAGCATGGTGGAGACGGAAGAGTTAGACTTTACAGTAGGACCTTAAAGAAACGTCTTAAAACAATTCGTAAACGACGAGCAGGTACCTATGGTGACATTGAAAGAAGGAGAAGAAAAAAAATGTTATGACAGCGCGGGGAAATTCTTGGCCATTTATTTAAAAGTTACATCATAATGTACAACTTTATTCACTATCAAATGAGATTGCAGTTTAACATAATGCGAGTCGAAAGCTTTAAGCATTAACTCGCATCGTCTTTTGTATCTACTAGTATATATTTAACAGTCATAAATTCAACAAATGTACTGCCCTCTTTTACATCAAATATAATTTCAGCACTTTTCGAAATAATTATGAGAAAAGGGTTAACTGAGTAAGAGTTACGCCGGCTAGATTAGTGAAACATTTACCAATAAAAAGGGTTAACTGTAAAATATTATCAGTTTACATAATGTTATATTTGAATTTACTAGTGCATTGTTTTGCGTTCATACCCTTTATATTATAAGATACGTGACACAGATTCCGATCACCCATTATCATCTTTATCCAGTTCAGTGGTTAGCGATGAGCACCATAAATAGACTGTTCCATTTTAAACTTTCCCTACATTCACGACGATTTATCGTCACGATTGGATTAACAGAACAGTACCAACCCCTTTGTCACTGTATCGAATTGATAATTCACGCTACCCCCAACACGCTTCTTTTTCATTTTGGAAAAAACCATCGACCAAACATAAATAAACGTTGAAATGGGTCCCATCCTGTTCAAGATTGATAACTTTCGCACACCCGCTGGGTACGATTTGCGCCTACTATACACCATTTTTTTCTAATTCCTCTTATCTGTTATCTTAAATCAACCGTATTCCTATCATGTTAGAAGTTATTTCTGTTTGCTTATAGGGTGGTCATGCGTGATCACAGACAGTATCGGAAAATTGGACCCGTTTGTGAAGAGTGATAGGATGCTTTGGGTTGAACTATGCCGTATTACTCACCAGTACAGTTGGTGTGTTCGAATGCAATCGTCTGATGCGTTTTTGCTAGCGTTCAATCAATGTTCGTTTGCAAAGCTACAATCCATGGCATGGTCGGAATATTTTTTTTAACCCATTAACATGACTGGAATAATTTACCCAGCTTCTTTATTCTTAGGTTTCCAGTTCACATGTGTCAAATAATTCAAGTAGTGTCAGATACAAGGGCATTGATAATATATATCTCGTTATTTTCATTATCAATCTAACAAAAATCTTCAAAAAACAAGACGATATTAATTAATCTCCATATTTATTGTGACAATAAACATTTAATTTTATAACTCAGTATTAATTTTTTTTTAAATTAAATGTTTAAAGTAGAATTAGATTTTGTCCTGATTTCCGCATAAAATAAAACCTATTCGGTACAGAATTAACATTTTTATTATCACATTGAACGTCAGCACAGAAGCAAGGATTCTGGTTAGCAATCGAGGTGTCTTAGCTTAGTTATCTCTTTTGTTGGCGATTGGCGTAAAGCATTAGCTTACAGCGGTAACGCTAAAAAACCCTCTGAAACTGGATTTGATTCTTGACATCGTAATTTATTGACATTAAAGATGTAATAGACGTGTTATTAGCTATAAGGTCCCGTGGAATGTCGCATATCTGGGCAAGTTTGTGTGACATTTTGTCTATCAAAGTTGTCCATTAGTGATATCGACTGGCGGTAGTAGCCACTTCTTCATGCATGTTTGCTAATTTCTTGAGTTAAGAATCTATATATCTTATAATTTATAAAACGATCTAGTACGAGATTTCAGATTGTCTTATAAAATTATACGTCATGGTTTGTTAAATAAGACTTAATTTGTGATTCTCTATTTAGATAAGTATTTAACTACTCCAATATTTCGATTACCAATTTAATTTAAATTCGTTTGTATTAGTATTTCGTTGCTTCTAAATATATTGGAAGGAATAGGAATTAGTTTTAGGAAATCACAGTTCGCTGTTGATGTATAAATTAAGCGGTCTCCTTACAATTATCTAGCGGAGTGAAGAGGGGTGAGCGGCGCATTCTCGATAGCGGCACCCGAGTGCACTGATTCCATCTTATACTGCACAATAGTTTCATCGCCTACGAGCTCGGTGCAGCGCTGTTGTTGAATTTCTCAAGTTGCACCCTTGATAATGCAGTTTTGTTGACTCGAGATTGGATCAATTTAATTCAAACTCAACGTCTTCCTGGGTTTATATACGTTAATCTGATCCTCGAATTCCTTGGTCGCTATGATTAGATAGATCATGCATCTATGATACATTTTTTTTTATAATAATGGGTGGCATTTACGCAATTTCAGTTTTGCGTTGCATTCACTAAGACCTCAAGTTTGTACTATATGTAGGCAATAAATAAAAAGCAAGTATGTAGTAAAATAAAATAGTAGGTAATGGTCGAAGCATATATGATAACTAGATACATAGAATTAACTCCTAAAAATGAGATGTTTTTCTATATAATTGTAATCCGTACCTTTTTTTACTTTAATTCCACATTATATATTAATGTATGTATCTTTTAAGTAGATAGAAATCGTATTCTCAATCCAATTTGGCGCTAGTGAAACGACGCCGGGAGATGGCATCTGTAACCGCGGTATCTCCGCAACCAGAAATAAACTTAATCGTTTGGCGAAATTGAATATTTTATCTAAAAATCTCCGCCGTCTCATTTTCGTGAGCGTAGAAATAACAATATCATTTCCACTCCTTACACTCTCGTATGTATTATAGCCGATGTAAATTGACATTCCGCCAGTAATCCTCAAAGAGGTAAACAAAGGAGTGTAGTACACCCATGTTTCAGCAGTGACGGTTACCTTCCATCACGAAATGGGAATTGCCACTGGACACTAATCCAGATTCCGAGTCACTGTCATAAAATATAAGTAAAAAAAAATTAGTTATTTCTATAGTGAAAAAAGTAAATAAAAATTATCACCGAAGGGAGCCGTAAACTTTGTAAAATTAAACAGTGAACAATAGAGAACAATAAACAAAAGATAAAACGAAGCAAAAGGAGATAAACAATTTATAGGTTATAACAATCGCGTGTCAAATAACAGATAACAAAAAGCATTTGGATAAACATTAATTTAGAACAAAACTCATTACAGATATCGCGGGGATTTGTAACGGGATACGGACGAGTGCGAAAGAGGAAATAAAATAGAAATAGGAAAAATTAAACGTGAATTCGAATTAAGCATTTAGGGTGTTTATACCAATACGATTTCGTGTGATTATATATTTTTTCATTTGTTAATTTGTTATTATTCTTACGATCTTGCCAAAACGACTTTTGGAAACTAGGAGGTAACATTCACATATAAACGTGAACCCCTGTGTATCCACTTGAAGAGTAGGTCTTGTAGATTACTAGTGTTAATAGGTAGAATTACTAATGTCAATAGACATAATTACTAGTGTCAGTTGCTACAAGTATGTATTATGACTATTCGTTATTATTAAGTTGGTAACAGGAGTGTGGGAATTTGGATCATTAATAACATTAGCTTAGTTAGCATAGGGTAGTTATAATTGATCATAATTTTTAGTTTGACTGCCTCGTTGGTTGTGTTGGTTGCAAGTGCGACTGCCGAATGGGAGGTCTTGGGTTCGATTCCCGGGTCGGGTACTACTAAATTTTCTAATTTAGATTTTCTAGTAGTGGCTCGGAGCCTGGATATATGTGCCCGGTATATGGCAATAGGCTCACCACCTATTCCATCATGAGACTTAAAAGTAACTAGCGAAACGTGGGAATGTTCTACATTCCTCTGCCTACCTCTTCGGGGATTACAGGCGTGGTACTTTTTTCTTTTTTTTTAATAATTATTAGTTGGTATTTGTGGTGTTTGCAGTATGCCATAGACGAATTGCCACTCTTGAGGTCAGAGCTGGTCGCTTCTACTATTAATTTTGAATTAGAAATAACACCACCGTTCAATCGAATCATGTTACAGTACCTATTAAACTTTCTGTTTTTCATACGTTTTCTTTTCAAGGGTGTGTATAATTTTAACATAATTTTTACCATGACCTCTTTTGAGGTATGTACAATGCTAATTTACATTATTCAAATGCATAGAGTACACTAACGAATACAGGAATTCCAAGAGAACAGATACTTATAAGCAAGCTCTATTCCTGCGAAAAGGTCCGTTTACGAAGGATTTCATTAGTAAGAAAGGGTTTCATCGCTTATTTGCTATCATTTTAATACAATTAGAAAATTACCTTCTGAAAGATTACATTGTTTGATTACAAATTTACTGCTTCGTCGGTCGTGTTAGTTGCAAGTGCGACTGTCGATCGGGTGGTCCTGGGTTCAATTCCCGGATTGGGCACAAATAAATTTTTCTAATTTAGATTTTCTAGTAGCGGCTCGGAGTCTGAATATGTTCCCGGTGTATGGCAATAGGCTCACCACATATTCCATAGTCGGACGTAAACGTAACTGCATTCTCGTGGGAGTGTTCCACATTCCTATGCCTACCTCTACGGGGATCACAGGCGTGATGTTACGTTACATTTTTTTAAAAGATTATTCTTGAAGGAATGCTGTTCTACCTACATATAACGTATTACCAATCGGGACACGACAAATACACGGAGCGATGTTCATATCAATGGACTCGTGTAATCGTCGTATTTACTGCGCACGTTTAAAAAATCAGTTAAGCAAACACAACTTAATCACGCGACCAATCCCAGTTCTGTGGCCATTGCCAGCCACGACAGGAGCGCGACGCGATAAAAACAATAGCCGCCACAATCGGGGATCGGGTCCTTATTTACCGGGACGTCCTAATTGATACGGGGTCGGTCTGGATAGCGAGCCATTAGACGAGCGTTTAGTGAATAATGATCATTTAATTTGCCCAAAATATATTGTGGCTAAAATAATACGGCTAAATATAGGAGAAATACGTCAAGTCTGTAATAATACACGTGCACTTCGTGCTCTCTGTCTACCTAGCGACCTGTCTGACCTAGCGACCTGTCTGACCTAGCGTGATGGTATATTAATAAAATACGTAAATACGTAATAATACACAGATACGGTTATAATTATGGTTTTTCGTTCTATAACTTTTGCTTCATTTCATAATTAAGCCGAAAATTTAATTTAAATATGACATTATATTAATTGTAAAAGTAGACGTTAAAAACAATTGAGCATTAGTAAATCTATAATGGCAGTATTTATCAATGTTCGTTGTTTTTGAGAAGGCAACTATGAAAATTGGTGTATTAGCTTATCGTAACACGTAATATCACGCTAGTAAATTCCAAATAGTAGACAGAGGAGTGTAGTACACTCCCACGTTTCACCAGTTACGTTTACATCTCACTATGGAATAGGTGATGAGTTTATCATAAACCGGGCACATATCCAGACTCCGAACCACAAAGGCAAACTAACTAGTTGGTAGTATAATTTAAGGAAGATTTTTATACTTTATTGGCTTCTACAGTTGAATTAGTTTTATTATGTTGGCTATAAGTTTGTAAGCGCGTTTCGCTACTTCTATGGATCACATTGGACGTCGCAGTTCGTTACCCCACGTTATGGCGGCGTCACCGTTGGCCTGTCCCTGTGACATTGCTGTGATATGCCGTTTACTGTAGCAGCACTAGTGTTATATAACTACTGTAATAGTTATATTGTAGTCTATAACAAACTTTTGTTATAGACTTTATACAACTATTATCGTAGTAAATAAATAGCGTCAATAAAACTATTGGAACAAGATGAAAATGCGTCACTAGTATGTCTCGAGATCTTAAAGGATATGATTTTTATGATATTGACCTTTTCGGTATCCTCCAAATCTCGTTCGGTCACAGTTTATCCCTATATACTACAGTGCGCTCCAAATCAAATTAATACAGAAAATCTTGTATTTTCTTTAGCAATAATCGAGTTACATTCATAAAAAGCCTGGAAGCTACTAGTCTACAAATTCATCATTATATTTAAGATTGTTTAGCGCTTAACTTTCGGAAATAGACACCTTTAAGAATAAGGAGGGCTAAGGTCCAAGTAGACGCGCCATGAAGTGGATACCATGTGTTGATAAACGAAGGGTAAGACAACTTCTAACTTCCTTCAAACAAGTTAGATCAAGTAACTGTACACGCAGTGGCTTACAGCGTTTAGATACAAAGAGATGAAGATCTACTTTAGTGACGTGCCATTGGAGAGGCATACTCGTATGTCTAGCAGTAGACGGAATGATGAAGATGATGAGGAGATGAAGAAATATGTGCGGCAGTGGACATCATTGGACCAAGACAATGATTATGATAGGTAAAACGAATTGGAAACATCGCGTTGATGAACATTGGTCACACTTGATTATAATCGTTAATATTAAACAGTACACGTAAAAAAACATTAGAAAAGTTTGATTAAACAGAAAATAATTTTTGGGGCTGAGGGTATATATAGGGTATTTGGGTATTCGGGTTAAAGTGGACAAATGTTTTCAAATTTCAAATTATCTACTTTCTTATTTATTCATTGAATGTTTTGTTAAAGAGGGGTAAAAGTGTGGTCTCCCTCCCTCACCATTACACGGTTTATCGATTATTAATAAGGACTAATACAGCCACCAGAGGAAGCGAAAACTGAAAAATATAAGGACATTTCTAGGTCCTCATTATACGAAAACAATAGAAAATTCTTTTAATAATTTTTCCGTGTCGCAGGCTCTTCTGGAAGGACAATGGAAGTTAAAAAAAAAGAGACATTCAACAAAGGAACATGTCACGATCGCTTCCAATTTCATTACGGAGTCCAAAGAACGTGAGTATTAATTGATTTTTATATTCTTATTGTTCCCAATGGTTCTTGGTTTTCATAACAACGTAGTTGCACGTGGGCCTCTTAACATAATGTGTTTGTCAGACATCCAATATTTGATCGTAACGACCGTTGATTTACTAAACACAATCTTTACGATTAACAATCAGATCAGCGATCAGTTGAATATTCAATATCATCTTTTTGATCAACACTTTTATTACTACGTATTCCGAATTCGTAATAAACTACGGAAGAACAAAAAAACCTATATTTTATTATATCTCCAAAGTTCATTATACAATCAGTTCCAATACTTGCATTGTATCATGTTGCACAATGCAACTAACGAACAGCTATTGAGTTTTGTTGCATTTTATATAATTTGTTATAAAATGAAAAACATCCAATATCGTGTCTCGCATATCAACGAGTCATACAAAAGGACCCAAATATGGTACCGTATAAAATGATTGTATAACTATACAATTTTAGTGTGCAACTGCACTGATAACATAGCGGTTCAGGATTCAGTCTTCCACTTCACACGTTTTGGTTTTATATAGGTATAGGGGCGACCATCTCCTTTTTTGCCAAGTTTTGTGCCTGGTGTGGAGCAACAGGCTGACCACCTATCCATGATGGGACGTAAGCGTAGGTGGTGAAACGCAGGAGTATACAACACTCCTCTGTCTACTTCTTTTTCCACCGTTTTTGTTATGTTGTTATATTACGTACTAAGAACTATTTAAGCAAACGCCAAAATTAATGAATAGTATGCTTGTTGAAAACATCGAACAATATTTGTTTTAATGAATATATTTGACTAAGAAATAAGCCGGCGACACTCACGTGTTTTTTCAAAAAAAAAAAACGTACGTCAGTCTAGCCGGCCTAATTCTTAGCCATGTGTAACACTCACGAAACATTTATGAATAAAATAATGAATATATTCATCGTCATGGTCATCATGTTGGCGTCTCCAACTGCACGCCACTGAAGTCTATCTTCAGCTCTTTGCATCCAACCGCTGCCAGCCACTGCGTATACCACTATATATTATTCAATGTTACTTTTTTTTTTTTTTTAGTTATTAACCGATGGGCTATGTAAAAATCATTTTCCACGTTTATTCTATCGGCCTTCTCAACTTTTACTTTTTTTTTGTAATTTATTTATCAATATTGTAATTTACCATGTTATATGTATGTATAATCTACATTGAAACTTCTAAACTTCATTACGTTTGATTTCAAATGAGTTTATTTTCGAACAGAGACAAAGCGAAGAGCCAAGCTAACGTAAATTGAATGAGAAATGGGCACGACAAATAGGGAATCAACAGCTCACTATCCCGGGTCACGGGACGCTATCACGAGATCCCGGGATTTATTTGCTCGGCCCTTGCGGTCGTGGCGGACATTGTAATTTCGGAGCCCCTAAATTAGTGTGTGTTTTCGATGCGAAAATTTACATTCATTTGCCTAGTGTCTCTCTGTGTTCAACTAAGCGTAGTTGAAATTGGTTTAGTGTGGAGTAGCAGTCAAATCTTAGAGCTATTTTGTGAAGCGATTTATCAATTACGTAATTAACTATTTTGAATGAGTTATAGGTACGGATAATTATAGAGTTATCAACATGCCCGAATCAATACTAAAACTTTATTTAGACATGGATTACGTCATTATCGTCATAGATGATATATTTACCGTAAGAATGTTGAACGTTAGTCCCCTCAGAATGCAAACGCTGGAAGGTAATTGTTTATAGTAGAAATATTATTGAAATTATATTGTATTTAGTAGAATTGGAAAAGAATTTCCGTAAGTACCTATTATTGAGAGATGTATGCAACAAATGTATGCGACAAAGTAAAATGCTTGGCAAGCGGTGCTCGCTGGTTACTTAGTAAGGGACCTGTCGTTATGTTATAGTAATAATAATGAAAAACAAATCTATACTTGTGTTATACATTGTTCGCGATCAATTGGACGAACCTCATAGCACTTTCGGTCCGTGGCGAAACTACGTGGTTGAATTGCTCGATTTATTGCAGCGTGACTCGTTTTAGTTCGGTTTTTGCGTTGTTATTTAGAATTTTATTAATTATAATATATTTTTTTATTATATATTTATATACTTTTTAACCTTTGGGAGTGTACTATACTCATCCGCGTACCTTTTTGGGAAATATAAGCGTGATATTACAATTAATTCTTAACATTTGGATACTGATGAAAGTAATTCTTCATTTTTAAGCCATATTACAGTCAACATAAGCTAACATAGTCTTATTAATGTAAAAAATGTAAATAGAAGAGACCGACAGTCTTCCATGATTCATTAGTTACTAGTATATTATACGTCCTACCATAGAATAAGCAATGAGCCTATTGCAATACACCGAGAAAACTTCCACACTCCGTGCTGGGAATTTTAAGTCAGAAAAACCCATTAAGCCTTTTCCCGAGGAACGAAACTTGATCACATTATGATAATAATACCAGATCACCAATTTCGATAAGTTCGAAACACGCGTGAGCTTCACTGAACTAAATTGAATAAACATCAATGTTCGATCCAATATAATTTCTATGAGGTTTAATATAAAATGTATTTCGCCTGCTGATGGACGTATTCTTAATACTATCACAGGAAAATTATGTATATTTTGCCTCTTGTTGTCTGTTCTTTTAGTATTTCTGAAAGTAAGATAAACTCGTGCCACTCTGCACTTGAACAGCGTGGCGGACTGGCCTTAACACTTCTTATTTTCACCTTCTCTCTTCTCATTTTGATGGTCTCTCCCTTCTCATTTTATGTAAATGATGATGAAATTCTTATCGAGGAACGGTTATGAGTTAAGAACGGTCAGCTAAAGAGTGAGGAGTTGATAGAGTAGAGAGCAGTGGACAAGAGAACGTGCCTACTTTTGTTAAACCTATAACAGTGTCTCCTGTTAGATTCAAGTATAAATAATTTAAATATTTCAAGCTTATCATATAAGCTTATTTTGAAATTGATGACAATTATTGTTAAACGTCCACGCGGAGTCCCTTACGGAGTAGGAAGGTGGCACCGTGAGCCAAACATTTCTATGCTTACAGATATGAAAGTTAATTTTCTCGAAGAATAATGAATTATTAAAACGTTGTCCACAACAAAGTAAAGTATTAGTCGAGGTGACTTCTCTTTAGATTGACGTAAAGTTAATTAAGCGTCAGCCGTTCCACAAACTATCAACGCCAAAGCTCTATCAAGAAAATGTTTTACATAGCCAAGTTTCTTCGCTTACTTTTCGTATATTATTAAATAGACAGTAATACGATTTATTAGACCAGCTTAATTAAGAACGTACATTATTAGAAAATATTACTTTTAGCTGCGTAATTGGCCCAGTGGTAGCAAAGCGCTACTGCTGATGGAGAGTACTTAGGTTCAATTACCGGATCGGATACTATTGCATTTTCATGGCAGTGGGCTCACTACGAGTATCTATTCCATAAATATGACACTGTACTACACTCCCCTGCCTACCTCTTCGGGGATAACAGGCGTGATATTACGTTAGTTGAGTCTTGATTCAGTACAGGCATTCTTAAATATTCGCATTGTATATCTGTTCTGTAATTGTTTGAAACATTGTAAAAATGACCGTTAAAATTAAAAAAACAAAAATACTTAGAACACAGACTTAATTATATAAAAGTTCTTCAGAGTTGACGTTAATAGGATCGGTCGCCGGTTAATTGACTAAGCGTTGCGAACAGTCTTATACATTCATCAACTGTTCTAACGATAAGCTTACTTTGCCAGATATTTCTATGAAAGGGTAGACTCGCGATGGTAAGCTTTGTAACGAGGTTTGTGTATCTCGATAAACGAACCCTTCTCTCTGTCTCTGGTTCTCGACGTCTTTGTTGGCGGACGGCAAATAAAGCCTCCCTATAGTATGGTTATATTGTGTATACACGATGTATACTCGATGTTTATTGCAATCTCGATACTGTCGATTTACCGACTCGTTGATTCCGATACTTCTTAAAAACGTTATCACGAATTGTGTCAAGAGCAATAACTGATAGTTTATCAATGTAAATTTAAAATTTTTAAACATCATTGAAGTCTGGTCTGATGTCGGTTCTGGATATTTTCACTCCACGTACTCTATACTAGTAACCAGTACAAAAAGTTCGTTGTAAGTTTTTAATTCATTTTTATTCTCTATAAATAATGTCTGTCTAGAGGCATGTAATGAAAACGAATGTAAAAGTAGACACATTCATTTTCATTATTTGCATCATCATCAACCTTCTCATCATTCTACTGATGTACGAAGTTCTCCTGTTGAAAAGAGAAGAGTAAGTTAGTGTGCGATCCTAGCCTTAAATATTATTAAAAGATGAGATAATCAATATATTATTATTATTAAAGATTCTATTAGGAGCTCTAAGACGTCCACAAGTTTGCTCACAATATTTCTCTCAAAATTAACTCATTTACATACATTATAGTATTGTCTATATTATATTTGTAATCGAATTAGGTTATATTCACCCGATAGCTTTCTGTGTCGATTCTAGTACTGACGCTAAGCCCGCCTAAGTCTTGGATAGTGGAGTGTACATTTTTTGGAACGCTCTGTTCTAATCTAAGTATACATTTATAGTAAGACTGAATATACGAGTGTAATATTCAAGGCCTTATCTAATCAAGTGAGTGTCGCAAAGCCGACCAGATCGATTTGTCACCCGGCCGGTCCAATCCTTGCATTTACTGCCTATGTGCTTGTAATTGAGATTTATTTGTTAACTGTTTGTAATAAACTCATTTATACAACAAAAGTGTCTTTGTTATTATTAATTTGTATCACATAAGTTCGTTGTGTGACTATGTCGCTGAGTCAGTGTAACAAATTTGTCAGATGGATTCATCCGCAACACCTTCTTCTTCTTCTTCTTTGCGTGTCGACTCTGGCAATTATATTTTTGAGGACCAAAACTCCGCCAACGATACAGAGTCGTCACTGGCCTTGTAAAGGTCCTCGCGTGAACAGGTGTTATGGTATACCCATTATGGAATAAAGGTTCAGCCTATTGCCATACACCGGGCACATATACAGACTCCGAGCCACTACTAGAAAATTTAAGTTAGAAAAAACCTATAGTGCTCGATCCGGAATTTGAATCCAGGACTCCTTGATCGGCAGCTGCGCTTGCATCCAACACGACCAACGAGGCAGTCCATAGAGTTATTTCTTAAATGGTAATTCACTTAACAATAACTCTTAAACAAAGTATTCAAGCGAAAATAAATAAAATAATGAAACAAATCTATTGAATAAGCCCAACTGTCGTCCGCTAATTGATAAAGCATCGTGATTCCGATCGCAATATCCCGGGATCAGCGAACAGACAGATCCGTTTGTAATCTAGCTACACGTAAAGATTCTATGGACTTGTGCGCCTCTGATATTAGTCTGCGTGGACTCCAATAGACTGAGATTACTGTTAGCAGTTGGTATATTCTGGTACATGACGGATCCACTGTTCCGGTGGCCAGTGAACCCTCACTGCTGAACTAAATATAAGGGAGCGGTGGTGCCCACTGGACAGGTCTATGCCCAGTGGTGGACTCAGACAGGATAGTACATATGAGTATGTATAAAAAATAAGTCCGCCATTGATTCTCAATTTCCATTTAATAATTCCACTTCAATAATTAGATAATTCCAGTCATTTTTAATATCAGACTTTTATTTATACGTGTATATTTATACGTGTAAATGGTAGAGAGCGACCACTGAGAAGAACTTAAGTAGGTTGGAATAAAGCAGACACCGAATCTTACACATATTTTGCATTAAGGAAGATATCAGACTGAAATACTGCCAAGGTTACATTTGGGTAAGACACTTTTCTCTGGCACAAAAAAATGTAATATTTGGACCCCTAAAATATTACGTCTCCATTCGTTCCATAACAAAATCTCATTTTGTTATTCCTGTCGTTGTTTCTTTGTTATTATTGGCTCGCTGAGGCTCACTGTTGCCTTTTATTAGTTAGCTATACTCTATTTGTTACCTGGCTTTGTGTTAAGCTCGTACTGGCAACTATTGCTTTCGTATTGAATTGTAAAGTAGCGTGCCCACTAACAGTTTTGTTGCGAAATATTTAAAAAAATATGTTTTAATTTATGTTTTTATTATTTATCAAAGACTTATTTATTTAAGATTATTTTCTGTTCAGTGAGTTCATAGGATTTTAACGAATAAAATTCATAAGAATGTGTGTGTGTGTGAATTCATATGTGACAAAAATATTTTCCTCAAATACTGAATGTTAAATTCTTAATTATTTATAATAAATGCACTTTATTCTTTTTCAGGACTGCTCAATGTCAATATGAAAATTAATAAGCAATTCAAATTAAAACAGTAATAATACCGTTAAGATGCCCAGCGAACCGAATGCCATCAAAAAATACACATTCTACCAGCTCTTAGCAAATTTTTGTGTCCCACATATCGTAATACATGCTCTAAAATTCCCCAAGCAATTGTCAATAGTCATTGTCAAACTTGTATTCAATTTCTTTGAACATAATAACTAAAATCAGAAAACACATAATTTGTATGATAGGACAGTGCGTATTACATCTTACAGTACAACATTGTCAGCCTTCATATTAGACCTGTCATTTTAACCTTACACTGTACGTTTTATTACACATCGACTTAAGTTTATTTCTCTTTTATCAGTATTTTTAGATTTCTATTATATTTCCCATTAAGCTTTTACACTGGCTCTGACACAATGAATGTTTGTCACGTTTTTCGTAACTAGATCGCTCTTTTTATACTAAGGTATATAAATATATATAAAAATAAGGTTACTTATTAAAAATTATGGTCTCCCATATTTCAGGAATGTTTTTATACAAGTGAGTGATCATACATAAGGGATAAAGATAAACAAATATACAGGCAGTGACGAAGTGCAATATGACACTTTTAAATTTTTCGTACATACATAGATGTTATAACATCAAAACATCTATGCTTAATGTAAACGTAAAAACATCTATGCATATATAATAGTTAAAAACATCATTTTATATATAACTCAGGATTTATTAAAACAAGAGTAAAAACGACCTTTTCAGAATTCGGCAGAGAGTCGCGGTCGAACGCTAGCATGTCATAATGATAAAATACAAAACAATGTACGGACGCTGATGATAAAAGAAGCAAGAATAGACCATGTTTATAGCATTTATTGAATTGTTCAATAAATAGTCCTCAATATTCATAATCGTAGTGAGTTCTTTTCCCAGGTGGTGCGGTCCGGTCTTCTACTTCTGGAAACAAAAAATAGCATTATTCTTTCCTAATGACTGTGGACGATGACATTCGTAGGATCGCCGGTGGACGCTGGATGAGGAAAGCGGAGGACCAAGTAAAGTGGCACGCTCTAGGGGAGGCCTATGTTCAGCAGTGGACAGCTGTGGGCTGGTGATGATGATGATGAATGAATGAATGTGGACGAACTAAGCTAGATATGTAAGTATAATAATAATATTAATAATTTATTTGCTGTAATGTGGTTGTGGTGTTGTGGTGGTGGTGTAGATATATTGACACTTGGTGCTTTCTGCCTAACCTATAAGAGATCTGGACTGATGATATAACCTATATAACTACAATATATTCAAATTCGAATTCAAATTGTTTTATTCATTATAAGGTATATACGAGTACATACACTCAATGAAGGTCATGTTTTAGTCATTGTACTACGGCTTTGTGCGCCCCTCAGGCTATAGTAGACCGGGAGAAAAAAGCCGGAGAAAAAACTCCCAGCACTCTTTTAAATCACAAAATTAAATAAAGTTAGATAAACTAAATTAAATAAACTCGATACCCTCCTTCCGTTAACAAGTACTTTTTCTATCCATACTTTGAAATTAAGTATCGAGTAGATATTGCCACTGATTGCCATTGCCATTTCATTTTTTTCATAGAATTGCTTTCAAAACTTTTTTTTTTCATAACAATTCTTGTTACAGTTTTTATTTATTTCCCTAATCTGATAAGGTAGGCAGAGCAGTGTAAATACATTCCCACGTACCTTCAGTTATATTGCTGTCCCACCATGGAATCGGCTACGTACTACACATTTTAAGTAGAAAAGCTATGTCATAAAAGTGAACACCATCCGACGAGGGAATCAAACCCAGGGTCTCGATCAGCGGTCGCACAACTGCTCGATCGACAAAGCAGTACTAAATTATCTTAAAAAATCCGTTAAACAAACATGGCATTTTGGATCAATAAATTATGAAATTTGTATTTTTAAAAATTCAATGGAGTCTTTTTATTGGAGAATGGGCATGAAATAAAATCTTACTTTGGGAGTTAAAGAAAATTGGCAACAATTAAAAACTAAGATCTACAAATGTCAATAGCAACTGCGTCAAAAAAGCGAAAACTTCATTCCAACCGGTCGCTTTGAATTCGAGTTTACTAAATGCGCAATCTGTTCAAAGTGTAACGAATCACTCTTTAAGCATGAACTATTAAACGTTAGCAAGAGATTAAGGGTGTGTGTCGGCCGCTTTATTTCTCCCACTGCCGTCAGAGCGAACGATGATCAACAATGTACCCTTTACATTGATGTGTACACGTTCAATCCTCAAATGTTATTACAAGCGCTCGAGGCGATGAATTGGATAACGCGATGAAATGTTCAAATTACGTAGCTGAATTATTTGCCGGATTATTCACACGTGTTAAATTGATTCAGACTATAAAATAAATCAACCAATCTATTGTGTTTGTAATTGAATTTCATACTCTACTGTGCAGGAGATTAGAATACAAATCTCTTGTGGATGTAAACAGTTTTTTTCCATCGCGTGAATACATTCGTTCTATGGCGTTAGTTTACAAATTGGTATGTGTCTTTTACATGTAACTGATATCAAAGTATTAAAACATTTAGTGGAGAAACGAGCCAAGAAACTAATAGGTAAAGAAAACCTCACTGAAACCTGCCTTCAAAGCATGGAACACTGACGTGAAGTGGCTCGTTTGGCGGTGTTTTACAGGATACATTTTGGGGAGTGTGCACTGCAACCCCGTCATCTGATACCTGCAGCTCCTTTTGTACCATTGGACGTTCAGATGTACGGCAGGCTTCCGTTAACGCTAGTTAGTTAGATGTTCCGCTAACCAGGACGAAGCGATATTCTTCGTTTTTAATTGAAACTGCCAAGGAGTAGAATTCCTTGCCTGCGACTGTGTTTCCTGATAATTACAACCTGGACCTCTTCAAACTTAATGTGAATAGGCATTTACTAGGCAAGCTTACTACATCATAGGCCATCGTTGCCCACCATCAGGCAAGTCTGTGGCCAAAAGCTAGCCTGTTGAGTATAAAAACAAATTAAGCTTGATATCATTATCTGTGTATAAAAACCCTTATTAGCAATATTTGCATAGATCCATTTCGGAGGCGTTATCATACATTAACACTATTAGTCAAAACCAAATCATCATCATGACTGAGAAGCTCACTCCAGCACTTGGCTCGGTGTACCTCGACATTTCGAGGAACTCCGCTAGTCTATATATACTATACTATATGAGACCAATTAACCAAATTACAGGTTAAAGGTATAATTATAGTACTGCAATTGATTCCTTCTCATACGGGTCTAAAAGGTAATGACACTGTTGACCTATTAGCTACAGAAGCTATTACTGATAGGTGTCCTCATTGTTACTTACCTTATTATAGTACTGTTCTGACACATACTAAAGATGACATACACAAGCTTTGGAAAGAGTACTTCGATGAACTGTTAAAATTAAAGGGTATATGGTATAAAACGATCCAACTACATCCCTTGAGTTCCCCGTGGATAGATAATACAATTCTGAACAAATGTGTCACGGCAACAGCACTAAGATTACGTTCTGGACGCATCCCTTGCAATAAATTTTTGTTTTTAATGAATAGAGTACTGTCTACCAAGTGCTCAACTTGTAATACCGTTTACAACGTTTATCATGTATTGTTGGAATGTATATATAAGTAACACACTTCTAGGAATGAGCTTGACGTTTACCGCCATCGTAGCCAAATAGACGACTGTAACAGTATTGTGGCGGAGCCTCTTTCGGTTCCAGCGAGAATACTGTACCAATTAGTTCATAAGAGACAGTAGTCATAATGTAGATCGTAATTTAGGCGCAAATGTAAGATATTAATTACCAGGGCGGCTCAATCGTCGCAACGATTAAGCCCTTTCTTGTGAATAAAAACAAATGTGTGTATCTATGTATTTGCATAGGTACTCGTATTTACAAGAAATATTTTAAAGTAGAGAGTATAAGCATCGATATGAACTTTACCAAAATCCCTGCCACCAGACTGACTGTTTAATATTAAAGAACAAACAGAAATGCCAATAATCGAATGTCCTCATCACCAGCATCATCATCATTGATCCTTTTATAGCTCCGTTGTTCAACACCGATCACTAGGCCATTTGACGTCCCCATATTAATGTGTATTAAATTCGAAGTGTTCTTAAACCTGTGGCCGAAATACTCAACGGTTCCTCCGTTCGGAAGACCAGGACGTAATGAGTACAAATATTTTTCAATAAAGTCCGGCTAACCTCGATTACTTGTGCTTGCAAATGAAATCGTGCTACAATTAGCCAAAGCGACAATTATGTCCAAGTGTATTGATGGTCGGGCGGCTGCGGCTGGTGTGCGTCTAAATCAAACACTCGATCGTTTTTGACAGGGCTACGTCATTGCTGTGCACAATTAGCACGGTCACTGTGTGCCGCTTGCGTACGCTACACAAATAAACTTGTACATGTACTTAAGTACACGTGCAAGACAATTTCATGTTTGAGCCGTACACCCAGAGACGAGATTGCCATGTTTAACGGCTCCGTGGTTTTACCGCGTAGGATGGTGTAGTTGCGTGTTTTTCTCGAATATCGCCCGATCGCGCGGCCGAATCGCGCGGGCGCACGACATCGCGACAAATCACTAGAATTACGAAGCAAGTCTCATTAGTGGCGATATTTCACTTGAAAACAACTCGCCCGCACAAACCGTGGCGCGGCCGGCCGTCATTATAAACTCGCCCCTACGTATTAGCCTAGATTATTCATGTCAATATTGAAAATAATATTAAAAGCGTAAATATACGTGTAGTTCATGAGTAGTTTAAAACTGGCATATTGCATCAGTAATATAAATAGCTACTACGTATGTAATTAAAGACACCAAGATTTTCCCCTACGAACCCGTTTACGTGTAGGTACCCCACTCGGCCCTAGGTCATCTCCGTACTACCTGCTATCTTATAGAGTGGCCCGTTGGTCCGGTGGTCAGTGAAACTGAAAGCTGAGTCGGTAGTCTTACATTTGATTCTACCTATAAGTTTTGTACGATGAGCAATATATATATATATATATATATATATAAAGGCACAAAAGGATTTTCAGGCGGAGTGTCCATTATTGCGTAGGTAAACGGGCGAGGAGGTCAGAGTCTTGTTA